>JASAMX010005366.1:0-21462 GCA_030248175.1 Microlaimidae sp. YZB2_3
AGACACTCAGAAAGAAAGAAAAATTCGACCTGCAATGTTTTTTTCCTGTTTATTCACATAGCTACTGAGTTATATACCCTTTTCACGAGTGATCCTATTATATTTTTTACGGCGTGCACATTAAAATAAATTTTACATCAACGAACAGGGCATAGTAGGTCCCGTTATAAAAAGATGTACAACTTCATCATATGTTAACATTTTACTTTGCGGTCAATGTGCTATATTATAAAACAAAATCGGCGCCGCTGCGCTACGCATCGCACTTGTAAAAATAAAATATAAACAAATAAATAAAATAAACAAACTGTATTTAAAACTGTTATCAACGGTCCGTGATACACCTTGAAGAATGTTTGAACGTATCGCAAACATATATTTGGAAAAATTTTAAATTTTTTGGAAAAATTTTCTAACAGCGCGGGTCCGCATTAAATGAGATTTTTTTCATTTATGTCTGGTATCAAAAACTTAGGAAAATATTTATTAAATATTAATCTATAACTCAAGCTCTATCCGGTGGCGTGTTTTTTATTTTATTTCGAAAAATTCCCTACAAAAACCCGCTTTCATCGCTAATTAATTTCGGATTTATATTTTTATTTTTCCAAGTGCGGTCGTGGCGCGGCGGTGCTGATTTTGTTTCTCAATAGCATAGCACATAACCATAAAATAAAATGTTAACGTATGATGAAGTGATTCAATCTTCTGCACAGAACATGCTATGCCCTGTTTGTTGAGGGAATTTATTTTAAAATGTGCAAACCGTAAAAAAAGGGTAAATTCGCATGGCATCCGTTCCAATTGTATCCTCCTCATCTACTCCTTATAGCTTGTGAAAAGGGTAACATACACACACTACTGTCTTCTTTTTATAAAGAAAAAACGTTATGCTTTTGTAAAATCGATCGAAAGAATGTTAAATTGCAATTGGTAAAATTAAAAAGTGGCTTACTGTGTACCTGCCTTTGACTCCAATAAAGAGAAAGATGTGAGCGAATCGCTACAGTACCGGTTACGCTATTCCATTGCAACTTTTGTTTCGTTCATTATACTCGGACAGGCCATCTGTGTAAACGGGGCGGTCGACACTGCACTGGCGGTGGACCGCACTCCCTTATGAAAAAGTGCGGGAATGACTTTTTAAACAAAATATACTACAATGATTTTCATGGTTTTTTTCTTCTGCGGTCAGTGTTTTTACAGATCGGTAATCGTAGTTTATATAAAACTTCAGTAAACACATTTAAAAGTAAGCCGCTCATCGTTTTTCAAATCAAGTTTAGTAAGAGTCTTTAAACTAAAGCCGCCCAAATCGACCAAATGATCACATCATTAGGTCGCGGAATTATTGCCGTCGATTTTTTTCCGGACATTGAAAAAACACTTTCAACAAACAAGGAAGGAAGCAGCGTTAACTAAATAAGACTTTTACTTTTGAGAATATAAAAATCAATGGTTTATAGCAGCCGCACTGAAAAGCTACTCAAAATTTAAAAAAACTAGTTAGATTTTTGAAAAACAACACAACTATAACAACCCCATATCTTCTGAATTGTAACTGATTATGTAGCTCATCCTTTTTTTTAATTCTACCCACCACACAGTAAAGAAAGAAAACCCTAACTGAGTGTATGTAAAATTCGTATGTAAATATGAGTTAGGCCTTAAAGTAAAGTATTTTAAGTAGGCCAGCCTACTTAAAATAGTTTTTCTATCGACTGATTGCACCAAACTCGACGCACGAACAAAGTATAGCGGGGTTCCCGACACGAACGACCGCACCCAGCATGTACTGTGCCGTCGTTCGTGCCGGGAGCCTTGCTATACTTTGTTCATGCGTTGAGTTTAGTACAATCAGTCGATAGTATGGCCGGGTTTCGTGGGAGCGGTCGTTTCATTTTTGTAAAACTTACCGAAACATAAAAATCGTTCGTGAAACGCTAATATGTTTAGTGTTTATAAGTTAAATTGCGGTATTCTGTTGGATTTTTTATATATATTTTTGATGTATATTTTTGCCAATTTATGTAGTTCTGGTGATGAAAACGCATACTGTTTGCGATAAAAACACACTATCGCAAACCAACAGAGAATCTGGCCCCAAATTGTTTTTTCTACACTCAACCGATTAAAAATTTTTCTACGCATCTTTACTGTGCGATAAAGCATAATAATGTCTAATAATACACTGCATCACGCATTGCATCAAATCCATCTTCCTTTTGTTATATAATTTTGTGTAATATGTACATTTTTTACTAAACCCAACGGCACTCTAGAAGCGACAGAGTGGTCGTGCCAGCCGCACGGCACGCAGAAAAATTATAAAGAAAATAAAAAAAACAATAACAGAAATACGCACGGTATTCTTATTATTTTTATTTTAACCATTTCAATAATTTGGAAATAAATTTAAAATAAACCGCTGGCATTAATCCAACAACAATCAGTGTTTAAGTAATGACGCTTCCTGATGGCATTCGAGTTTAAACTAATAATCTGTTATAAAAATGCGTTTACAGTTTTAGCCGGGAGCGAGTCGGGCTGGGAGCGAGTTGGGCTGGGAGCGAGTCGGGCTGGGAGCGAGTCGGGCTGGGAGCGAGTTGGGCTGGGAGCGAGTCGGGCTGGGAGCGAGTTGGGCTGGGAGCGAGTCGGGCTGGGAGCGAGTTGGGCTGGGAGCGAGTCGGGCTGGGAGCGAGTTGGGCTGGGAGCGAGTCGGGCTGGGAGCGAGTTGGGCTGGGAGCGAGTCGGGCTGGGAGCGAGTTGGGCTGGGAGCGAGTTGGGCTGGGAGCGAGTTGGGCTGGGAGCGAGTTGGGCTGGGAGCGAGTCGGCCGGGAGCGAGTCGGCGGGAGCGAGTCGTATTTTCACCCTGATGGAATTGATCTTTAATGTATAGTATCAAATATTTTTTCTAAGCATAATTTTTTATTTATATTATATTTTTTTCTGATTTTTATTCATTTTTTAAAATTGTTTTGGTCTCATTTGTAGTTGAACAGTTTTTAAAAGTTAATTTTCCAATGATTGAAGAACGGAGGCATTGCTAATTGGACTTCCGGATCACAATAACATGGGTGACAGCTTTATTGCAGCTGGTGCTTTTGAAATGTTAGGTATTGTTATTTTAACTTTTGACCTATGCTAAAACATTATATGTTAAAACTTTTATTTAAAGATTATTAGTGTGCATAATTGTAAACTTAAATAATTTTAATTTAGAATTAATATGTGTTTTTTGTTGTAAGTTAAGGTCTCGGTTTTCTTAAGTTTGGAAAATCGCTATTCTTGACTTACATGATTTTTCCAAGTATAGCATTGAAGCAAAAATATTTAATATGGGTGTTAATAAAGCAAAAAAAAACATGATTATAAACTGCAAATTGCTAAATAGATAAAATGGTTGAACTGATTTATATTAAAAATCACACTAGACTTCATTTTTAGCAGTTTTATTTTGATTATTCAATTTAAAAATTATTTTTTAATTTTGTTTATTCGTTTAAACGATTATTTGTTAATGGTAATTACAATTTTACGCGTATTGTTTAAACAAAGCAACTTCCGCACGCGTAAGGGTTTAAAACGGGTCATTTTTTTGGAAACTTTTTTCTGGAAACTAATTCAGGGATTTAGAAACTAGGAAGTGGTATTGGTAAACTTTTTTCAGTCATTTCAAAAACTATGATAACTAAATTAATAAGGAATGCATGTGATTTTAAAAACCTTTTTATGTACAGTTTTTGCTCAAAACACAGCTTTAAGGTTTTTCCAGACAGTTGCAAAGTGTTCAGTAGTAAACCGATTGCAATACAGAGCAATAATTACTATATTATACTAAATAAATTTTTTGGAGTTATTGTATTCTAGAATAGGATAACTAACTGACTTAAAGTCGGCCAGGCCTTAATTTTGGCCGACATGGTTGACAAGATCATCATGTAATCTATTTAGCCATTTGCAGTTCATTTCATAACTATGCGCACAGCAAACATAACAGCCGTCTGGCCGAAATTAAGGCTAGCCAAATTTAAGTTACCCTACTATTATAATATTTTAAAATATATTAACGTCAAAAATTGGACTGAGTGACGAAAATCAGGAATCCGAAGTTGTGTAAGAATGATGTGTTTAATTTAAATTCATATGAATTATTGACAAATTAAAAAAAAATTAAAACTTCTCATTTAAATTAAACTAAAGTTTTGCAAATATGCTCTCAGTGGAAATCCGTTTCTCTGAAACTCTCTCAATATGCTCACAATTTCTAAATAGGATATATAAACGAAACACAGAACCCATATTGACTAGCTCTGAATAAGCGTCTTTTACTGTACGAAAAAGAATACAAAAAAATAAAATAAAAAAACCTTTGTTTTTTAGTTTAAACGTATAAGGTAGCTAACTCAATTTCGGCCATCTTTTTTGGATAAGTTTTTTTCTGGTTTTTCCAATTGACGCAAGATTTGGTTTAAAAAATTAAACTTAAAAATAAAAAAATTATTTCCTGTTTGCAAATTCTTATAGTTATTAGTAGGATTTTAAATAATTAATTGTCAAAACCTTAAAAAACAGTCTTTAATAGCATGTGTTTTTTGTTAATTTTTTTTGGCGAGAAAAACTTCAAACAAAGTCAAGCGAGCAAAAAAATTCTTTATCAGTATGTAAGTAGTGTATTACCATGATATTTAAATACAGCAACAGAACGGCAAGTTGTTTTAACTTATATTCAAGATGGCCGAAAATAACAGAATCTTAAACTGCGCAGTTAGTTAAACGCATTGCAAACTGCTTTCAAAAAAAATATAAAAACATGAAAATTAAAAATTTTTAGCACTGAATAGAAGTTAATAAAGTTATATATTGACTCGATTAAAACTTGATGCAGTTTAAGCACAGAGAAAAAATCCAGAAAATCACTAAAAGGAAATTTTTTTTTATGAAAATGTTAATAATGCAGAATCACACAAATTTAAATTTTGAAAAAAAACTTTATTCAACATTCATCCAGTTACTTTTGTGCTATTTTTTTACAATTTCAAAATAACCAATTTTCTAACACCCTAAATTGGTGGCCGAAACTAAAGCCTGACCGAAATTAAGTCAGAATAAGTCAGAAATTAATCAGAATTCTACTTAATAAAATTGCTACAAGATGGTATGTTTCACATGTTAGAATGCTTAAATCTATCTGTTTGTACTAAATAAACCATCAAATATCATCACTAAAATAATTCTTTTGTAAACAATGATGTCGAATTAGCAAAAATAAATTGAAATTTGTGCTTTAAATCCAATTTTAAAACTATATAGAGTTTATTAATATTCTTGTTGCAACACTATTCAAAATTTCATAAAAGTGGATTTCAAACTTTTTGAAGCATTTTTTGTTATTTGATTCCCACATTTTTAATTTTTTAATTACAGAAATTCTTCTATCTATAAGTTTGAAATAAACTTTAAAAAATTATTTTTTTAAAATTTAAATATTTTTTAACCAGAACATAAATAAATTGTATGTAGTTGTGAACTTAGTTTTAAGGCACAAATTTCAGCTTTATTTTGGTAATTCGACATTAATGTTCAAGAAAAAACTATTTTAGTGATGATTTCTAACTATTGTGATGTTATTTAAAAAAAATTAATTTTTTTAGCACTAACTTATGTATTAAAGCAGTTTAACGTGATGAAACATATCATCGTGTAGCAATACTACTAAGCATATAAGTTTAAACTAAAAAAAAACTAGGAAAGCTACAATTTTTTAATTTTTTTTTTATTTTTGGACCCTCTTTCGTACAGTAAAAGACGCTTATTCTAGTCTAGTTTATTAAATTCAAAAAACGCACGCACAACAAATTAAAATACTAAAAAGTATTTTAAAACACGAGAGATATTATGGCCTTCTAAAAATCTTTAATTTCTATATAAACAAGCTATCGGGAGACTTAAAGGTTTCTAAATTAATTTCAATTCCACGTCTGCACTTCGGAAAAATTAAACCATATTTTTTACGTAAATTCTTATAATATTTCATAAGACAAAAATTTAAATAATTTTTTTAATAAATGGTTTGAAAAAGTATTTTCACTTTAATTATTCTAACTCTTACTCTTAGTATAACTTTATTTTTACATTCAAAATCTTGTTTTACAAAATCTCTTACATTCAAAATTTTATTTACTTAGATATTCCTGAAATGCTCAATAACTAAGAATTTAAAAAAATAGTTTTAAAAATTTTTTTATATAAGAAAACACTTCATAGTTTGTTATAAAAACAAAAAAAATGAAAGATGATTTTAATACTAAAAGCTTCAATAGGCCACATTAATTTTGCTTTTTAGTTATATTTTTGTGCTATACTTTTTATAGCATAAAAATACTATATTTTAATTTCTGGTTGTTTTCTTTTTGTGACGACCCTTTAAATTAAAAGCGAAAATAACCAGGTGCTGAAAAATTTAAACAGCCAAATTTATTCAAAACTTGCCTGAATCAGAAATTAAACCTGTAACTTCCAAAGACGACTCAGGCGCGCTTTCCTTTACACCATAGGCCGGAATAATACTCGTCTTTTGTATTAATGCTTGTAGTTTTTGAGTTTCACAAATGCAGGGGCGGAAAAAACACATAATGGCGTATATGTCACATGGCCATCCCTGAGGCAATTTTCCCTTTCCAACCTCGGCTTTCCAGACAACAGTTTTTTACCTACCTTCTGGGTCTTGAAGACAGGTTCAAAAACGATATTTATGGAGATGAATTATTTTAATGCATTAAATCGTACCAAATAAAAAGCAAAATAGAACAACATCGTGGTTGTATATATTGTACAATTAACACGCTGATTTTATTGGATTAATATAATAACAACGGTTTTTTGTCTAAATATAAGATGATCGGTTCGATTATGACAAAAAACTTAAACCTATAGTCAGGGTTTTGTAAGTTTGATTAAAAATTTAATTGTATCTAAATAAAGTTAATTTTAGAACTTTTAAACTTAAAAGAAAATGGTTTTTGCAAGGTCGGTTGCAACAATATGAAAAGCCTAAAATTCACTGAAAAATCAATAACGTTTCTCAATGGAGGGGGAAATTTCAATGAAATATGGACTACACACGCACAATATCGTAAAAAGGCTTATGATCATTTGCTTCCCCAAAATCAAACGGTTGTACTGTTACCTCAAACAGTTTTCTTTTGCAACATGACTAATTTCAAGAATGTAATGAATACAACAATTCAACCTAACTCAAACACAAGTCTTCACATGTTTGCTCGTAATTTGGGCTCCTATTTCTTTTTCGATTACTCTGAAAAAATGAATTGGAGCAGGCTGGCATCCTACAGGTAAAAGTTTAAAGATATATTATAGTCAAAACTTAATCTATAATCCAACAAGCGATGGCCAATTCATTTTATTTTCTTTTGGGTAACACAAGAAAACTGAAATAGAATTAGCTCCGCGCCAACTAAAATTACAGAACGTCGGTAAATTTTGTATTTCCTGTTTTTCATTGTTTTTCTTTGTCATGTCAATTTCGTTTTATTATTCCAACGCCCATATTTTTCTTTTGTAACTGACTGATAGGGATGCATTGAGCACCAGATTTTAATTGTGAGCTGAGCATTACTTAGTACTCACAATTAAATTAATTGTGAGCTTGATCCCGAGTACTCACAATTAAATATATGTGAGTACCAATTGGTATTGAGCATTTGTGAGCCTGGCGAATGTTTAAAATATACTTACGTATAGCATAGATTTTAGAAGGATCGTATGTTGTAAGCAGAAAAAGGAATGACCGTAGTCCGCAGAAATGGGGGCTATGGGTGGATAGAGCCCTCAAACGAGGTCAAAGGGCAGAACAGCAGCAACGGGTCCTTTCAGGACGACTTGTAAGAGGCTGAATACCGCCCCCAATCCCTCAGGCAAAGATGCCTACTATACTAGAATTATACTATACTATACTACTATACTAGAATTATTTTAGGGTTTTATACTATACTATACTATACTAGAATTAAAACCGGACATGTTATACTATACTATACTATACTAGAATAAAATCCGAGCGATCTATACTATACTATACTATACTAGAATTAAAGGTTTCTTACTAGTATACTAAAATAATTCTAGTATACAGTTTATACTAAAATTAATTCGAGTAAACTAAAATTATTTATAAAAATTAAAGCTATATGTGGTAGAAAACCCAACATATGTTATTATTTTACAAAGTTTAACTTATTTAACAGGTATATTTTCTACCAAGTATACTTTTGTGTGTCTTGTAAATGTGGATTATAACCTAAACCATACTTTTTTACCAAATTTAATGTGGTGATTTTTAAAACATGCCACTTTGGTTTGCATGAGTGTCGAAAGTCTGTAAGCATCTGATCCCCAAAAACTTACGTTAGTCTTTGTGTTTTTAATATTTCCAAAATGATTTTGATGTTGTAATGCAAATAATTGAGATGTAAAAACTTCACTTCCTAAGGTAAAAATTGGGTTTGATATATTTTTTTATTTTTGTATTTTTGAGCAGCAAAACTCAGTAAATCATTAGTGAATCAAAAGTCAGAACAATCAAAATATTTTTAGAAAGCCAAGAACATGGGTAGTTTTAAAAAATTGTTTTCACCAGTTAAAAAATATAATCACAAACCCGATATTTTCAGAGGACTGTACCTTTAATGAAGTATTTTTATCTAAAGTACCACCGTCAACCAAAATTTCGAAAAAAACAAAATTTTTTACGTTTTTTACAATATACCATATAAATGTATTTTACCTTTTATTTAAAAACCATTGTTATTTTCAAATTTAACACTAAAAAGTGTTGCATATTTGTCTCACATTTCATATAGGGTTATATGCAAAAATTTTATATTTTAGAATTTTGTAATAGTTATTTTATACATATTACCTATCAGAATTACTTAGTTTTCAGTCAAATATATAATATCTAAAAGTGTTTGTACGATTCTCTTTAAAATGTGGGTAAATTAAATTTATATCAATCCAGCGGTATTATGAAAGTTCAAAGATTATATTTTGTTATTTATGCATTTTCGTGACCAGGGATCTGGCATGCTTTTCCCACAAATCACAAGCATATTATCATCAAAATAGGAATATAATTCTGTAATAAAACTTGTAAGTTTTATTATAAAAATAATGCAAAATAATCGAGCAACATTGTGTGCGTTGAAATAAAAGTTTGTCATAAATCATAACCGTTTGTTTTTTAAAATTTTGCAACAAAACAAAGAAAACAACATCATTTACTAAACCAATATGTTGTTTAAGTGTTGAATAATTTTGAATTAAGTGAAAATTTTGAAATACTTCGTTATCTAAGAATTTAAAGCAATTTCCTTTTATACTAGAATTAATTTTTTTTATTCCAGTATACCTGTCTTACTAGTAACGTTACTAGTAAGAAAATTCAAAAAGCTATACTATACTATACTAGAATTAAACTCATAGGTCTTATACTATACTATACTATACTAGAATTAGAATCTCAGGTTTTATACTATACTATACTATACTAGAATTAAAATTTAATTCTAGTAGGCATTCCTGCCCTCAAGAGAAAATTTTAAATTTAAAACTGTAAAACCCCAAGACAACCCAGAACACATACCGCAAAAAACTTGATTTAACTAGCATATGAATTTCAGATAAAACTAGGGTTTTTAATTAAAAAATAAATGTAAAGCCTCATGGCGTGTAAAAATGACAGTGATATAAACAATCATATTTCAACTACAAATGTTTTATTGAATAAGTCAAACTACAACATGATGTTTTTGTTGATTTTATAGGTTTATTAAGTTTTATTGCAATTTTTTAGCGAAAAGAGCTATATTTATTTAAAAAACAAGAATCTCTTTTTTCTCTTAATACTAACACTAAAAGTCATATACCTTTTGTATAATTAAATTTAAATATAAAAGGCGTTTTGTAAAAAATGTAATATTGAAGACTGACATTTTTAATATTTATTATCAATTTAGTTTAGTCAAATTAAATTTAGGATAAATGTTTATGTTTAAAGCAATTTAAACTAATTTTTGTATATAAAAATATGCTTTAAAAAAGAAAAATAACCATTTTCATGTAAGAAAAAATTTGAATAGAAATAAAATAAAAAAATTAGAACAGAAATAGAATAAAAAAATTAGAATAAATACCTGTATGTTCTAATGATATTTATATAATTAGTATTTTTACGTATTTTTAATAGCATCTCAACATGTCACATGAAACAAAATTGTTGTGATTATAAATTTTTATTATTTAAACTTCCCAGGGTGAAATTAAGTATACTATAAAAACATTTTTTTAGCTTTTTGCACAAAAAATGATATTGAATATAGAATAAACATTAAAGGAACATTTTCACATATCAAATTCCTATAACGCCTTGAATAAACTACTCTTAACACAAAACCTTTAATCAATCTCAACCAATTCGACAACATTTAAAAATTTCAATTTAATCGGTTCAGTAACAAAAAAGTAATAATGATCCTGCGTTATAGGTATTTAAACTGTGACAGTATGTTCTCTTAAAGAATTATATCTCGCAAACGAAGCCACCAATTTTTGTAGAAAGTGTGTAAAAACTAAAAAGCAAATATTTTGACACATCGATGTAATTCTTTAATGGAATGAACTCTTTTGATTAATTGTAAAAAATTATCTTGTGCTCCGAAATCTTGTAACAATTTTTTGTCAAAATATTTAACAAAGCCAAAAATAAAGCTTTTTATAAGGCTTTTTTTACTAAGCAAATTTTAGTGCAAAAATATATTAAAAACCAACGTATTTTTATGTTCATTTTGAAACCCTGATTGAAAATTTTTATAAAATCTTTGTCAAGATATTAGTGTTTTAGTAAAAAAAATCTGGACTTTTATCTTAAAACTGTCGGCAAATTTTTGGCATAAGAAAAAATGCTGAATTTAAGACTCTTATGAAAATTTTTATTTAAATGGAAAAGTGTCAATTTTAAAATTTTAAAATGTTTATTTCGATAGAGTTTTCAACAAAAAAACGCAAAAATATGATTTTATTAAATACCTGTACTGTTTATTGAACGGTTTTTCGCTTTCCATGTTTCACAATGGGGTAACAATCTCAGGTTTGTTTTTTTTTTTTGAAGAAAACATTAATATTTAGGGAAATCATTTAATAAAATCAAAATAAATCAGGATATAAAAATAAAGTTAACGACATGACGCCTGTTTTTTTATGTTTTCATAACAAAACTTTTTGCAGTGAAGAAAGGCATTGTTCCAGGATAAAATGATTAAAAAAATCCCTATTTTGGCTTTTTTTAAATGGTCTAAAGGTAAAAACTGTTACAAGGTTTCGAACGCAGAATAAAATTTGGTCAAAAAAAAGTCGAAATCGAAGAGAAAAAGTTTTTACTGCATTTTTAAGTGTTTATTCTAACACTCATTCTTTTTATAGAAAATTTAGTTTTTTTTAAATCAAAGTGCAAAACCAAAAGATAAAACCATGAGTAAAACATTATGCAATTTATCAAAAAATCTTTAAGTCCTTATAAAGAGTAGTGTCCATAAGCCATTGAATAAAATCCCTTTAAATAGTTTTAAAAATGACACATATCTTTGAGTTATGTCGACATAATGACCTATTTTTCATTAATTCGCGTGAATTTAAATAGATATTTATTTACGTGAATTTGGGTAAATTGATATTGAATTGTTCCATTATTAAATTAAAACAGACTCTTTATTATAACTGGCGTGAATTAACAGAAGAATATGACTTTAAAATAAAAATTTCATTTAAATGGACTGAAATAATGTTGTTATAATCGCATATTATAATAAGGCTTCTTATTCAGGATTTAACATCTTTTGGTAAAGTATAATATATTTTTTAATTTTTATTGTCAAGCTCACAATTAAGCTAATTAGCCTGGGCTAATTGTGAGCTTGAGCTTGAGCCTGAGATTTATTGTGAGCTTGAGCTTAGTACTCACGATTAAATATATGTGAGTACCAATTGGTATTGAGCATTTGTGGGCAGCTCAATGCATCCCTACTAACTGATCAGAAATAATTTACTGATCTTCGAAATTAATATTCGTTGGAAAGGAAAGAGAATTGTGCGATTTTTGTAGGAGCCACGTTTTTTATTTAGGTTTTGTTATTAATTTATTGATTAAAATAATAATTGGCAAATTTCTGAAATCAAAGCTTTTTACCGCTTAATAAAAAAGCTTTCCGGCGACAATGAATGAATTTTCGTCTTAAAAAACAACAGCAGACAGCGACGATAGCTGTCCGCGGTTGGTTTATTTTTTCCGCGACCGCTCTGGTACTATCTAGCGTTAAGAAGAAACAATTTTGTGTTTTTAGGATTGCCTAAAAAAATTAATGGTACGTGTGAGAGCGTTTGTGTGTAATAAACTCATCAATGATGTTTTAATCATGTCTAGCGAAAATAAAATATAATTAAATTGAAAACTCTTTCATCATCCATCTTTTTATTCTTCTTATTCTTCTCATTCTTGATATTTATTGATATTACTTCTTATATGGTTAATATTTTAAGCTAATTAATCGAGCGATTAGAAAGTTACATTACTGCGCACCTGAGACTTTTATTTTATAAATGTAAATTTTAAGAATCAGTTTTAAAAAATGGTTGGCTAGCCGTGAAACATGCTCTAAAGGCTGTTCATACTTATGTAAAAACGTCCTTTGGACAAAGTCCAAAGGACAAATACAGCGTATAAATGTATGTAAAAACATCCTTTGGACTTTGTCCAAAAGACGTTTTTACATATGTATGAACCAGCCTTAAGAATAAATCTGGAAAAAGGAAAAATTTGTAGACTGAAAAAAATTGGACTAGTTTAAGGTAGTAATAAATTGGCATTTCGCATGTGCAGTTGCTCACAAATAAAACATGTAATTATTATTTTTTATTTAGTGAATAAATTACACAACCCAACCAATTGTAGTTTCTCTATAGTCAGAGAGAAGGGCAAATGAAAAAATCATTTCCACAGCAATCTTGACAATTACGTAATCACCATTGTTTAAAAAATTTATAGTTGTTTTTGACATATACCATTACAACATTCTTATTTATAAACCGGTTATTTCGTGATTATTAAAGATAGGTGTGAGAAAATTTTTAATTGATATTTTTTCTGACTATGGAGAAACTGCAGTTGGGTTGTATAATTGGTTGACCAGATAAAAAACATTATTATGTGGTCTAAATTTTTTATTTGTGAGAAACTGCAGATGTGGGATGCTACTTTAGGAAATGGGACAAGTAAAACCCGGGACAGGTAAAACTGAGGACAGGTAAAACCGAGACATATCTGTGGTATTTTTATACTACAAAAACATTCTTATTACTAAATGGCAGTTGCGTTTTTATTACAGTACGAAGACAGAGAGTTTTCCACCTGATAAAGAATATATACTTAACATTTTATCCGTTTATATTAAATTTTCCTTGGTTTACTACACGTACTTTTATGACAATGTATATAAATAGACGTAATGTATGTGTGTGTGTGTGTGTGTGTGTGTGTGTGTGTGTGTGTGTGTGTGTGTGTGTGTGTGTGTGTGTGTGTGTGTGTGTGTGTGTGTGTGTGTGTGTGTGTGTGTGTGTGTGTGTGTGTGTGTGTGTGTGTGTGTGTGTGTGTGTGTGTGTGTGTGTGTGTGTGTGTGTGTGTGTGTGTGTGTGTGTGTGTGTGTGTGTGTGTGTGTGTGTGTGTGTGTGTGTGTGTGTGTGTGTGTGTGTGTGTGTGTGTGTGTGTGTGTGTGTGTGTGTGTGTGTGTGTGTGTGTGTGTGTGTGTGTGTGTGTGTGTGTGTGTGTGTGTGTGTGTGTGTGTGTGTGTGTGTGTGTGTGCGTGTGTGCGTGTGTGCGTGTGTGCGTGTGTGCGTGTGTGCGTGTGTGCGTGTGTGCGTGTGTGCGTGTGTGCGTGTGTGCGTGTGTGCGTGTGTGTGTGTGTGTGTGTGTGCGTGTGTGCGTGTGTGCGTGTGTGTGTGTGTGTGTGTGTGTGTGTGTGTGTGTGTGTGTGTGTGTGTGTGTGTGTGTGTGTCTGTCTGTCTGTCTGTCTGTCTGTCTGTGTGTTCCCTAACTCCTCCCTAACCACCCAACGGATTAAGGTGAATGAGGTATCGTTAGAAAGCTTATACCCCAGGGAATGTCGTAATGAGGTTGAAATTTTGAAACAACTTACATGGACAACTTTATACTGGACAACGCGTTTTCACCAAAGGGTTTTGGAACTTAAAAAATTTTTTGACTCAGAATTGGCTCAAACTTATTTGAAAGAGTAATTAGGCAATGTAAAGCCAGAATATCATGATTTTTGGAAAAATGAACATGGACACCTTTATACTGGACAACGTTTTTTTCATTAAAAAAGAAATTACCTTGCTCACCAACCACAAAAGGGATTGGGCTAAATGAGATATCAATGCAAAGCTTACGGTCCGGAGAATTTCATAAAGAGGTTGAAATTTAGAAAAAAATTTGCATGGACATCTTTAGCCTGGACAAAACATTTTCACAAAAAGGAGAAACCTATGGATTTTGGAAAGTGAAAATTTTTTGTCTTTGAATTGGCTCGAACTTATTGATAAGAGCAATTATACAATGTAAAACCAAAATGTCATGTTTATTTGGTAAAATTAACATGGACATCTTAATGCTGGACAACGTTTTTTCACTAAAAAGAGGAACGACCTTCCTCCCCAACCAGCAAAAGGATTGGGTTAAATGAGATATCATTGCAAAGCTTACAGACAGGGGAATGTCATAAAGGGGTTGAAATTAAAAAAAATTTCATGGACATCTTTTGGTTGGACAACACTTTTTCGAAAAAACAGGGCCCTATGGACTTTGAAAGTTGAAAAAATTTTTATCTTCAAATTGGCTCAAACTTATTGGTAAGAGTAATTCGCCAATGTGAAATCAGAATATCATGTTTTTGAAAAAATGGAAATGGACATCTTTATGCTGGACAACGTTTTTTTACTAAAACGAGGAATGAGCTTTCTCCTTAACCTCAAAAAGGATTGGGCTAAATAAGATATCATTGCAAAGCTTGAATTTCAAGGAATGTCATAAAAGGTTGAATTTTTCAAAAAAAATAAATAACAAGGACATCTTTATGCTGGACAACGCATTTTCACCAAAAGAGAGGACCCTTCTCCTTAACCACAAAACGGATTGGGCTAAATGAGGTATCATTGCAAAGCTTACAGTCTGGAGAATGTCATATGTGGGTTAAAATTTTAAGAAAAAAACATGGACATCTTTATATTGGACAACATATTTTTACCAAAGATGGAAGAACCTTCCTCCCCAACCACAGAAAAAATGAGGATAAATGAGATATTATGGGAAACCTTATAGTTCAGGAAGCATCATAAGGTGGTTGAAATTAGTAAAAAATTAATACGGACATCTTTATGCTGGACAACATATTTTCACCAAATGAGGGAAAGATTCTTCTCCCAAACTAAAATTAGAGTGGGTAACTGAGGTATCACTGTAAAGCTAACAGTAACGGGAATGGAATAAAAGGGTTGAATTTAAAAAAAAATATTAGTAAATGAATATAAAAAATGCGGGAAAAATTATTTGTCAGCCGTATGGCTGACACGGGCTACTTGTCTTTTAAGTTTCCGTAACAATGTTTTTATAATGTTTACTAAATGTTTTTAAAATGTTTTTATAATGATAGTAAATGTATCTTAACTGTTTTGCTGATATTTATAATGTCTCTAAGCGTTTAAAATGCTGTTTATAGTTTGTTTATAATGGCTTAAAACTTTTAAAGCTCCATAGACCACAAATCAGGAATCAAATTGCGCCATAAAAAGCATTTACGTTTTACAAAATATAATTTTACAATTTAACATCACTTTTACAAACGATAATAGTAAAAAAAAAATTATACAAATGTCCAATGTGCATCAAACATTTAGTGCTTATATTCTGCAAAAATCATTTTTTATTCTAAAAAGTATGATTTTTTTCATGTCTATTAATTTGCACACATGCGTTTCCGCTTAATACAAAAATCTTTGATTTTCTGTTAAAAATTTTGGCTAAACATGGTATTTAAGCGGATTAATGGAACCATGATGCTGAAGGCCAAAACCTACCCCAAAAATGACAGGGGAGGGGTTAGGTTAAGTTTTTCTTAGCTTAGGTTTTACTTAGGCTTAGACTTAGGTTAGATTTTGTTTAGGCTTAAGTTTTCTTAGCCTTACTAAGGTTTTGTTTAAGCTTAGATTTTGCTTACGCTTAGGATTTGCTTAGGCTTAGGCTTAGCTTGGATTTTGCTTAGGTTTAGAGGTTTTGAGGCTTAGACTTAGCTTAGCTTTTGCTTAGGCTTAGATTTCGCTTAGGCTTCAGGCTAGAGTTTTGCTCAAACTTAAGTTTTGCTAAGACTTAGCTTTGATGTTGCTTAGGCTTAGCTTAGGGTTTGCTTAGGTTTAGCCTAGTCGCTGATTTTCTTTACCTTTTATGGGGTAGGTTTTGACACTTATCAACCAGAGGCCGGTTCCAGAGATCGACCTAACTTTTAGGTGGGCACCTAAACTCAAATTTAGGTCCGCACCTAACTTGGACTGTTCCACACAGCGACCTAAAGTTAGGTCAGCACCCAAATGGTCACCTAACTCTGCGACTGAGGTGAGCATATTTAGGTCAGCCCCGGGGGTGTCCCAAGTTAGTTATGTGCGCACCTAAGTCCGTATTTCGCACTGTTTTCCGTATTATTATTCCAGAATGTCGTTGATGCTTCCCATTTTCGATATTAACAATGATAAAAATATCGTCAGAGTGATTCGTGAAAGAAAAAATTCACTTGTAAGTGATTTTTTTAAACCCGTTATCGATTACAAGTTAATTTTGTCAAAGTTTTTGATTTTTTTAGCAATGATTTTGGAAATAAAATTAATGAAAGTTTATAAAGTGAAATACAAATAATAGCTATTAATTTACTTTTTCTGCAATAGGCGTTTTATTGAGCTTGCTTGTTACAAAAATTGGCACGTACCACTAAGTTCACAATGCAGTAGCATTGCCACCGCTAGGTTCACATTGGCTGTAAACTAACAAACATTGTCAATCAATTAATCCACAAAAATGATACATTTAAGCATATATTTATCCTTCTATGCAAGTATATATGTTTGAAATGAGTCAAAACCTTAATTTTATCTTTCATAACAAAACATTTGGTTTCCGGAACTTTTGTGTTTTTATTTTGTCTTTCAACATCTTGGGAAAACTTTGTCATTTGGGTGCATTTTTTTTAATGTACTTTTCAAAGAACTATATAGTTTTTCGGTTTTTGGCTTGGTTATATAACTTTTGAAAACAAAAAAAACCTTTACTGTTCAAAAACATATATTTTTCGACTTAAACTGTGGATTCAAAACCTTGTTTTTATTCTAAGTACATTATGTATCAGCGAAAAATAAAAATCAAGAAAAATTCTATCATGATATTTTTTTCTCGCGAAAACTAGTTGTTTGGGTGGAAAACCTCTGTTTTAAATGTACGTTCGTTTATAAAATTTAACCCAAACGATGAGTTACCCAAAATTGGCTTTTTGAAACTTTAAAAAATTTTTTTTGATTGACTAAAAAACTGCCAAAAAATACCTTTCTAGCCAAAAATCCAAGGTGTCAACGAAAATTTGTAAGCGTCGATTTGGCATACAAAAACATTCTATCCAACCACTTCCCTCAATTATAAGCATAATGTTGTTGTTTTTTTTTGGGGGGGGGGGTGTTCCCTACATTTTTACGAATTTTACAAAACAAAAAAATTTGTGCGTTCTTCAAAAAAGAAAAATATTTTGAACTGCATGTATGTTGGAGTTAAAAATCATCAAATACGTGCGTACGCATTTAGGCGGACACCTAAATGAGTTAGGTGAGCACCTAAACGGCTTAGGTGCAAACCCAGCTAGGTGCGCACATAAAATTTTTTTAAAATTATCTAAGAATGCAATTTGTGGAACAAAAGAAAACCATGGAGGGAGTTAAAGGGGGTGGGAAGAGACCAGGCCGAAGAAAGAAAGGACGAAAATAAAAAAAAAAAAAAAAAAACCCCAAATGAATGAATTAATGAAAAATGTTTATTGTACACGTTACATTAGTAACAAATAAGTACAATGTTTAAAAAATATATGAATCTAAAAAAGGTATTACAATATCAAACATGAATATTATCAAATATTAACAGAAACCAAGAGAAAACAAACATGTAAATAAGTTCAGTCAATGTAACGGTTACAAAGGTTTCTAAAAATTTTAGGATTCGCCAATTCGAATTGAAAACACAAAACAGGTATTAAAAAATTTATATAAGATGGCTATTTAAACGTTTAGTAAATATAGCAAGTGATTTTGATAAAACAATATTAGCAGGCAAAGAATTCCAGGCATTGATTACGCGATTTACAAAAAATATTTTGCTGCGTCAAGTTTATATTTTGAACCCACAATTTTAACCCCGTTACCTCTAGTGCGAGTATCTTTATTTACAACAAAAAAAGTTTTTGGTTCAATATCTACTAATCCATTTATTATTTTGAAACACATCTTTAAGTCTGTTTTTAATCGGCGAGTTTCTAGTTTTTCCAGACCTAAATCTGCTATTCTAGTCTCATAATCAACATTTGGAAAAGAGCATCTTAAGTACAACCTTTTTGTAAATGTTTTTTGTACATTTTCAATGCAATTGATGTCTTTTTGATAAAACGGTGACCAAACATAGGATTCAAATTCGACAAGTGGGCGAATGTAAAATTTGTAGGCTTTTAGCAGCAATGCCATATTTTTTGTATTAAAACATCGAAAGAGAATACCTATTCTGTTTAAAGCTTTTGCCGAGATTTCTGAACAGTATATAGAGAATTTAAGATCTTTTGATATTGTAATTCCTAAATCCTTTACGACAGAGGTTGATTTAATATTTATATTATCAAGAGTGTAATTAGCATCAGAATTATTTGCTCCAACTGCCAAAACACTGCATTTTTCAATGGCAACGTTAAGTTGCCAGTCAGAAGACCAATTGCAAAAATTATTTAACGAAAGTTGGAAATCATTTTTTTGTAAAAAGTTTTCATAAGCTATATACATTTTGGCGTCGTCAGCAAATAATTTAATGTTTGAATCAGGCCCTAAAGATTCTGGCAAATCATTTATGTACAAAATAAATAAAAGAGGTCCCAGCACGCTTCCTTGAGGGACGCCGCTGCTAACATATGCAAAATCAGAATAAAAATAGTTTTCCTCGTTACTTAAGCAAAATTTGTCTTTATCAATAATTACACGTTGACGTCTTAAAGATAAAAAATCCTGAAGCCAGTTAAAAAGTTCATAACCGATTCCGTAAGCTTTTAATTTGTGCAATAGTTTTGGATGACTAACTGTGTCGAAGGCTTTTGAAAAATCAATATACATAACGTCTACCAATTTTTTAGCCTCCAAAGCAGTTATCCAATCCATAAGTGTGGCTAGTAATTGCAAACCTACAGATCTTCCTGAAAGAAATCCATACTGTTCTTTTGTTATTAGGTTATTTTTTTGTAAATAATCTAGTATAGTATCAAATATAATACTTTCGATAGTTTTGCAACATATTGATGTTAAAGAAATACCTCTATAATTTTCTTTTAAACTAGCAATATTTTTTTTAAAAATGGGACAAATAAAAGCATCTTTCCAAACTAAAGGAACTTTTCCAGTTTGCATAGATAGTTCAAAGATGCGCGCTAAAGGACAGGCTAAGATATCACTAAGTTCAGATAAATAATAGGAAAGAATGTCATCAGGTGTTTTGGAAAATTTTTTGGAAGACCTTTTAATTTTTTGGCAACTTCCTACACAGGAAACAAGACGTTGTATAAACCTATGTTTCAAGGGATTTGAGTTGGAAAATAAGGCAATATATTGTTGTCTTTAGTAAAAATGCTACAAAAATAATCATTAAATAATTAACATTTTTCTTGGGAATCAAGGCAAAAACTACCATCTGACCTTTTAATCGGTCCAATTTTGGTTGAACCATTTTTAAACTTTTTGCTGGCTTGCTTGTAAAATCTACATATGTCCCCACTACCTAAGGTTTCAGCTTCTATTTTTTCATGAAACGCATTTAAAGCATGCTTGTATCGTTTAGCACAAGCTTTATAATCAGTTTTAGCAAATTCTGAAATTTTTGATAACCGATAAAGTTTTTTCTTTTTCCTTGCTAGATCCAATATATGACGCGGATAACAAAACTTTTTGTCAGAAATAATTTTTGTAGGAACAAAAGTGGCAATACATTTTTTATTAATACTAACAAATTTGCTATATAAATCATTAACGTTATTTGACTCAGCTATAATTCTTTTCCAATTTACAGAATTTAGAAAATTTCGAATTTTAGAATGATCGGCAGAACAAAAATCGCGAATGACTTGTTCGTTATTTGTTTTATTTGAAACAAAAAGTTAACGCGAAATAAAATTGAAATATGGTCACACAAATATGAAAATGGCTCATCAGATTTTGTGTCGCATAGTATGTCAGTTTGATTTGAAAATAGTAAATCTAATATATTACCACTGTTATGGGTTTTAAAATGGACATATTGAAAAAGTCCACACTTGCTTATAGAATTAAAAAATATTTCATGCAAAACGTCGTTATTTGTAACTGAAGGAATACTCCAGTCCATATTTGGAAAGTTATAGTCCTCAATAAAAATACACAGATAATTCAAAGAAACCAAACTGAGATTTAATTCAGAAAGGAGAAGAATTTTTTCAATTTTGTCATCGCGAGAAGCATAACAAGACATACGGTATTGACAGACAACTATTAGAGTGTCTTTTAAACCTATGATGTCAATTAAACACTTTCAAGGCTTACAAACCTACTGTGTACTTTTACAAGGGAAAGTCTAAAATTAGATTTTACAAAAATTGCAACCCCACTGCCGTGTTTTCCAACCCATCACACCTGTACACTTTATATAAGTTATTACACGATAACAAAGAATCTAAATAAGTGGCATCAAGCCAAGTTTCGGAAATACAAACTAAATCAAAATTTTGCTCAGAAAGAAGCGCAAGTAAATCATTAATTTTATTTCCTAAACTGCGGGAATTAAAAATACTTAAACAATAAACATTTGCAACGCGCTACCTATCCCGCATTTTTTGATTGACTGCGTGTTTGAGGCTTAGAATGAACTGGTTTGGCGTTGGTAGAACCTGTGAAGTTTTTTGGTATCACTACCCAATCAGTAGGGGAACTTCCTTGGCGCCAGACTGTCCCTTTCACGATAAAGAGCAGAAATGTGCTTCCGTTCTGAAAGGGTGTTGCTGGGTCTGATATACACTCCAGAAAATTGAT
>JASAMX010005368.1:0-16305 GCA_030248175.1 Microlaimidae sp. YZB2_3
ACAAACATCATAACCGCTAATTGGTCCTCCCATGTTTCTATGCTAATTTACGAGGTCAGCCATATATAATTTAACTATTCAACTGTAATAAAAATACAGTCATGGATATCTTAAAAAAACACAAAAGAATAATAAAAACACTCTCTGTCATTTAGCCTGGTCATATTTTTGCTGCCTTTATGAAATAAATTATTTCTTAACAAATAACATAAATTAGAAAATTGTTCATTAACATATTTTAAAATTTAAAACGTAAAATGCTTCAAAATCTTACTTGCGTCCGTTTGATATCCGATAAAATTCATCGCAACAATAAAAGTTAAAAGTGACAAAATCATTTTATTAAGTTGTTTAAAAAAAGTTAAAAACATTTTAAATTAAGGAAAAAATGATTATCTTCTTTTTCCTTCAGACAGTTATTCGGTTGAACAGTGATGTAACGATCTGCCTTAAGAGCCGTGAGCTCCAAAATCGTAAAAAGTGATTGCGATTTCCATGCGTAGGCCGCCCGCAAAATCGCGGATCAACGTATATTTAATATGGTAGTTTGCTGACAAAGAATAGATTAAAGGTATTGAATAGTTTATGCATTTCCAGCACCTGTGACTCAGCACAATAGCTAAATATCAAGTTCCCCTCGATATCTGACTTGATTCCGGTTTTGTGTGTTCATTACTGCGTTTTAGATTTAATTTGTTGGTTTCATTTTAGTTTTATTGGTTTGAATTCATAAAAATAATGTATAGTTATTTTTCACTGTTCACATATATGTCATTTGAATGTATTTGGACCAAGAAAAATGGTTATTTTTGTTAAAAACCATAAAAATTTTAATTTAATCGTATATAAAGTTTAGCTTTTTCTTTGCGCATAGTTTTGTTGCTGTTTACGTACAGTCGTCAGGGACACATTTCGCCCCTTGTCGTTGAAGGTGGCATGAGATTTGTAAAGCTAATATTGATTTAGCGGTGCTGCGTTTCGTGACGCAAGAACCGAATAACTTTTTTAAAATTTAATTATTTGTAAATAAACAAAAATAAAAACATAATATAAAAGAACTTTGTAGATTTATAGGTTATTCGGTCATTCGTCTGAAGTTATATCGATTCATGTCAAAAATTTTCCCATATTTTTAATATCCGTGCAAGGATGGTGTGCCTCATTTAGAAAGACAGTTTTTAACCTGGCTTACACGCTTGCTAACATTGCAAAGTTTTCCGCCTTCTACCTGCCTCCTATCTACCTCCATTTCAATTTTAACTGCCTCTGACTTGCCTCATACCTGTCTGTCTCAAAGCTCGTAGAAGTTGAGGAGCAGTTGCAGAACGCAATTCTTGCATACTGAAGGTCCTTGGATCGAATCGCGACTATGAAACAAACTACATTCCAATAAGGATTATATTTACTAATATTGTTGCATGTAACAAAATAGTAACTGCGCAACGAAATACTAATTTGGTTGCGCAGTTGTGCTGAGTAATATCGGCCTTGCGTACGAATGTATTCTGCTTTATGCGAAATAAATAAATTTTTTAACTCCGAGGCACGTTTTATTACCTTCTATACCTGCCTTCTATAATGTATGTATATGCTTTAATATAATTGTCAGGACCACTGGCCTCCTAGATGCCTCCGAGTCAAGTTTTGCTGCTTTCTGCGTGGCTTTAACCTACGAGGTAGTTTCGAAAGTCACCCTTACCGGGGTGATGTCAGTATTTATCTGAAATAAACTACATTTAATAAGATAACATACTTGTTATTTATTTATCACTTTTTATAGATGAAAGCAAGTGAAAAAAAGTTAGTGCACAACTTATTTTTGTTCATTCCAACGCTCTAATACAAAAGTATCAAAAGTGCATTTTGAAATCTCGACTTCGCTTAGTTGTTTATAATCAAAGTTTATTTGTATCACTCAACTAAAATCCCTTTTGGATTCAGCAATAGCTTTAGAAGCTCACCGATTGTGAACGACGATATTGTACAAAAACATTATAAAAATTAAAGTCCTTAACATAATAAGGTACGGGGTCTTTAGAGCCTTAAGCAGGGAACTTGGAGCCATCGAAAATTTTTGGGAACTTGGAGCCACGAGCAATGGGAACTTAGAGCCTTTATAAAAAAATTGGTTTTGGGTTATATTTAGGCTTTGCTTAGGCTTAGGTGAACGTTCTAGCGATTTTTATTTTCGGCTCCAAGTTCCCACTTTTAGGCTCCATGTTCCCACTTTTAGGCTCCAAGTTCCCACTTTTAGGCTCCAAGTTCCCACTTTTAGGCTCCATGTTCCCACTTTTAGGCTCCAAGTTCCCACTTTTAGGCTCCAAGTTCCCACTTTTAGGCTCCAAGTTGCCACTTTTAGGCTCCAAGTTCCCACTTTTAGGCTCCAAGTTCCCACTTTTAGGCTCCAAGTTCCCACTTTTAGGCTCCAAGTTCCCACTTTTAGGCTCCAAGTTCCTACTTTTAGGTTCCAAGTTCTCACTTTTAGGCTCCAAGTTCTCATTTTTGGCTTCAAGTTCCAGCTCCAAGTTCCCAAGGCTCCAACGACCCTAAATCACATCAAAAAAAGCCGGAGTAAACTTTTAATAAACAAATCCACACTAGGTTATTAGCTAGAACGTAATTGACATTTAATTAAAGCATATGACATTCATGTTGATTTTTAGAACACAGGCAACTGGACATGGGTATTCTGGGTTAAAAAAATTAATCTTACAACAAATTGTTAAACTTAGAATAAATTCATTAGAATATAGATTAATTTTATTCAGAAATCCAATACATAAAATGGGTAAAAAACGAAAAATCTATACAATGTTATATAAATTCCATACATTTTGATTAAAAAACACACTTAAAAACATATACAATTTACAATATAATAATCAAAAAATCTATAGAGATCTAAATCTAAATCATAACTAATAATTTACTATATAAATGATGAAAGAACCTTTCTTTAAAATATTTTATGTAAATAAAAGTAGCGAGAATACAATACACTGACTAAATCTGTTTATGAAAAATAGTTAAACTGATCAAAAGTAAAATAAAACATAAATATATATATATTAAAATAAGCAAAGTAGTTTTTACAGCGTTATATGAAAATGAATTCCAATAATTTGCTGTTCAATAAACAAATCCTGGAAGTTATGAAAACATCAATTCATTTTTTACGGATTTTAAGCGCAATTTTTTGCAATGATCATTTTCAACAAAATTTAGCCCGTTCTAAAAAAAAAGACTTTTAACGAAGACTTCGGAACGTGTAAACAAACACTGGCCGCAGCGAACACGATTTAGGGTCAATGGAGCCGACGAAACTTGGAGCCGAACAAAATGGCAAATACTAAATTCCACCGACTCCGACTCCGTCCAAAATCTACCGTAATCTACCGTAATTTTTAGTATTATGCGAATTTTATTCTAAGCCTAAGCCTAAGCTTAGCCTGCACATCAATATATAATTTGCAGAAATTTGAGGCGGAGTCGGAGTCGGAATCGGTGGAATTTAGTGTTTGCCAAAAAAATCGCTAACCTAATCCTAAGCGAAACCTAAAAAAGGTTAAAAATTTTACAAAGGCCCTAAGTTCCCTACTTGTGGCTCGAAAGACCCGGCATCAGTGAACACTCTAACGGTAAAAGTTGCCAACATCGTTATTGATGTCGGACGAAGAGTCTTCAACTATGGGGGTAAAATTGTTTCGGCTCCCTCCTGACTCGTCCTTACCGCCTGCCCTTTGCATAATCAGCCTAGAGGAGATAATTTTCAGGCAATGCAGCAACAACAGCACAAATAAGAACGATTTTTATTCCGGAGCTTTGCAAAACGTCATTCGAGTTTTTTTTCACGCGGTTTTTTTCGTGTTCAAGATTTGTCTGAAAATTATATTTATAATCAACTTCGATAATGTTAGAATTCTTCAATTTAACGCAAATTTTGGACTATTTCAAGAACTGTAAGTCGCCCTCTTGCCTGCTGATCTTTTTTTACGGTTTTCTCTCTGTTTTCTTTTGTGCTTTTGACATATTCACTCCTTCCATGAGGCTTTCGTTCAAATTCATGGGCGCAGACACGTTACATAACTCGAAAATTATGGTTATGGGACGACCTATAGACTAACAGCTGCTGCCCTTTTCGTTATCTTCCTCTCAAACTTTGACTAAAATCTTAATCGTTTTTCTCCCTTCGGCCCTTTGCGTGAACTTTGCCAACCTTTAGATGCTTGGATATGACCACGGTTTTGGAGAACTTGTGGTAAACTATTTACTTTTGACGCCATCCCTTCGGATTTTGATGACTCTATTTCTACTAGTGTTGTAAAAAGTTACTTTTACTTTTACTTAAAGTAATAAAAGTATTGGATTTTGGATTACTTTTACTTTTACTTTTACTCGACTTTTGAAATTTCAATTACTTTTACTTTTACTCTTACTCGACTTTTGAAATTTCAAATACTTTTACTTTTACTCTTACTCGGATTTTCCACGGCAACTACTTAAATTAATTTAAGTAAAATTTAAGTAATTTTAATCGGTAGATTCCGTATGAGCTTGTTGTAAAGTGAATGGCTGAAGATAATTTTTTAAGCCGCTAATACGCTAAAACCATTTATTTTGACTAAAAATGTTATTAAAATGACAATTTATACATAAAATAAGCAAAAATCTTTAGAACGCAGCTATGGAGCTCCAATAACCGGTGTTTTTCTTCGTTTCAAAATTACTTTTATTATACTTTTACTCTTACTTTTACTTAAAAAAATTGGTCTTACTTTTACTTTTACTTTACTTAAATACAATTTTGACAATTACTTTTACTTTTACTTTACTTAAATTAAAAAATCACAAATTACTTTTACTCTTACCTTACTTAAATTAAAATTTTTCGAATTACTTTTACTTTTACTTAAAAACTAAAATCGATACTTCGACGTCTGGCCTCTGTGCAGTGTGCGGCAGTTCGGCTGGCGATTCAATGCTATTCGATACTTCGCACATTCAATGCTACAATTGCGAAGATCTCTACCACTTTAAATGCATAGGGTTAATGAATTTCAAGCCTAATGCATCGACGAAGCAGCTACTTGATTTACCTGGCCACCAAGTTCGTTATCACTGCACAAAGCCGGAGTGCGCTTTCACACCATATCGCCGCATGTCACCTAGAAAGCTTTCTATTTGCTCAGAAAGCGCACCTCCTATTTACGATCTCTCGGACGAGCTTGCTCAAAACGAATTGGCAATCGCTCAACTGAAATCCAACTACCGGAAGGATATTCTCTCGATCATTGAAAAGCTGGAAACATTGTCGTCTGCTGTTCAATCTATGTTCCCGAATCAAGAGCCTCAGAACTCTTATGCGGCAGCGGTCAAAAAAGAGATTCCTGACTCTCAAGCTCCTGTTTATTACGCCGTTAAGGAGGTTTTGAGTGAAAAAGAAATGAAGTTCCAGATCATTCTATCGAATTTTGAGAAATATCACCGGAAATCTCTTAACGACCTGCTTACCAGGCTTAAAAACTTTTTTGATGATATCAGGCTTGCGGACCACTGGAAATACGTAAAGTCTGCCGAGCGGTTGGATAAACTTGGAGATTCTGAAAAATCAAAGAGAAACCACCTGGTTAAAATAACAATGACCAATTTTTCGGGACAAGGATCTATTTACGCTAGGAATCTTCTAAACCATTACCATTACATTCTCTTTTTTAAGATTCCGAACTGTCACTTCGATCCCGTGGACTTTTTATGCGGGCGTCCATGCCCTTAAGCGAAAGAAAGAAGTTTAGAACTTACCGAGAGATGCGCAAGGAGGCATTCTTTAAAAGCTCCGAGCTAAAGAAAAATGGCATTCTTAATATAAGCTACTCTGTGAAAAGAGACCAAAAAATGACTACCACTTTGCTAAATTCGAGCACAATTCAAACGACAATAAATGGGTCCAAGTTGAAAAAATGTTTAATTTAAAATCTTAACAGGAGGAAACTCAAATCATTTAACATCTAAAGTAAAGTATAATCTAAATATTTTAAAATGTGTCTATGGAAACGTCCGTAGCATATTCAACTTTTCTTACTGAAATTCTCTCAATTTTTGTTTATCTCAAAAATATTATGACGTATTGCTTTTCACTGAAACATGGCTGAAAGATGAAATATCCAGTTCTCTGCTTAACGTTAACAATTTTTACAATATTTTTAGACACTATAGGACTGATAAAATTGGCGGAGGTGTTGTCATATATGTGAAACAAGGTATTAAAGCTCGAAAGTGTAAATTAACCCAACGTTTTAAATCTCTCGAAATTGTAGTGGTCGATATTATTGGCAAGCGACCTTCTAGAATTCCGGGTTTTTATCGTCCTCCTAACGCAACAAAAGTTTACACTGAATTTTTTTTGTGAATCCCTTTCTTTAATTGCTAATACTAAAAATCCGTTGACAATTTGTGGGGATTTTAATATTCGCAAAAAGTTTTGGAATGACACTATTTATGAAAGTCAAATTGCTAAATCTTTAGGCATATCTTTAATAGAACAATCATTTAATCAATTAGTAGATAACCCTTCTCGAGGGCCCAATTTTTTAGACCCCATTTTTTGTAACTCCGACACTCAGGTGTCAAAAATTTTAATTACGGAGCCACTGTTGGATAGCGATCAGGACAGTATTGAATTTCTATAAAATGGTTCAAAAGTCAATAAATTTAAGTCTCAAGAAAAATTTTGTGATTTTAAGGTCTCTCCGGACAGTTTTCTTAAGTATGGAAAATCGCCATTTTTGGCATACCAGATCTCGTGAAATACAGTAATATTTCACTAAAAAATTTATATGAGTGTTAAAAAGGCAGAAATATCACGATTATAAAGTGAACATTCATTATATTATTGTAAGTAATTGAAATAATTGATATTTAAAAATCAAATTGCAATGAAATTTTTTAAAACCCTTAAAAATATTTACTGCGCACTATTTATTTTAAAAAATACTTCCAATAGAGAGACACAGTTACCCTCTTTCACGTACGTAAAAATTAAACTGAATATTTTTTGTATTTTATGGTTTAATAAAGAATTTTCCGTGAAAAATGGGGTTAATTTATAAAATTTCGTAAATCTTCGATTTAATTGAATTTGGTAAATTTAAAGCTCCAATAGTCTATTTCTATTGAAATTTATAATTTTTGGAAGGCCATAACATCTTTTGTATTTTTTAACACATAAATAGTTCTGTCGTCTCCTCCGTGCGTTTTATCAATTTTTTTCAGAAGGGTGGTTTATAAATTGGTTTTAGAGCCTTCCATGGTAGCAGTGGCATAGTCGGTTAGGCGTCGTCAGATTTTTTGAAAGGTCCCGAGATTTGATTTTCTCTACATAAACATTTTGGCCACAATTTTTTTTTTGATTTTAATAATGTTTTTTTTTAATTTTTTAGCAATTTTAAAATTTAGTTTTAACATAAATTCAAAAGATATCGAAAAAAAAAACAAAAAAACAAAAAAAAAAAAAACCCAAAAAAAAAAAAAAAAAAATAAAAAAAAAAAAAAAAAAAACCACAACACAAACAACACGCTGATTGGGAGGCTATGATTAAATATTTAAATAATATTGATTTCATTGGTCTGTCCAAAGTATCGCAAAAGCTGAAACTCATTGGAATATTGTTAAATCTGAAATTAATAAAGCTATTGAAATGTTTGTTCCATTAAAACACAAATCAAATAATAAAAAAAACATTTTATCCTAAGTATATCTTAAACATACTTCGTAAAAAAAGCAAATAGGGAAAAAGCTCATGCATCCTGTCATTAGAGCGGAATATAATAAACTAAATAAAAAAATTAAGACCTAAGTTAATAAGTTTGTGGAAAAACAAGAAAATAAAATATTGTTAAGTAATGACAAACCTAGTCTGTATAAGTTTATCAATAATAAAAAAAACAATAAATCTTCAGATTCCAGTATTCCACCGTTAAAAAATTCAAATAGGGAACTAATAAGCGAACCTAATTTGCAATGCTCCATTTTAAACTTAATTTTTTGTAAGAATTTTACAAACGACAACAAAAAGTATCCTATTTTGCGTAAAAAAGTAGGGCATAGTGTTTTTCTGAAGTCAATTAAATTTACACCATAATTAGTATATAAATGTCTTAAAAAGCAAAAAGGTAAAACTAGTAGAACTCCTGATAATGTGCCTCCAGTTCTTTTTAAAAATCTAGCAAGACCCTTAGCTAACGTTAGCCCTTTAGCTAATCTCTTTGAAGTCTCATTTAAAACTCATGACCTTCCGTTTACTTGGCTAACAGCAGATATAATTCCGATCTTTAAAAAAGGTTGTCCAAGTGATCCTAACAATTATCGTCCAATATCACTGACCTGTATAGCCTGTAAAGTTATGGAAGCTGTCATTTATGACCAAATGTTTAATTATCTTAAATTAAAAAACCTTATATCTAAAGATCAACATGGATTTCTACGCCGCCGATCAACATGTTCCTTGCTACTTGAATCTTTTAATGACTGGACTAAAGCTGTTGATAATAATTTAATAATTGACACAGTTTTTATTGATTTTAGTAAGGCTTTTGACTCGGTTTGTCATAATAAGCTAATATCCAAATTAGAATCTTATGGAATAACTGGTGATTTATTAAAATGGATTTCTGCTTTCTTACACAATCGTAAACAACGAGTAGTATTAGGTAATGCAAGTTCCGACTATTCAAACGTCATTTCAGGGGTGCCCCAAGGTTCAGTCCTTGGGCCTCTGCTGTTTCTTTTATTTATAAACGACTTACCAGATGAAATAAATGGTGTCTCTTGTAAACTTTTTGCGGATGACGTCAAGTTATATAGTGTACGATCAAAAGATAATAGTAACATAGTACTTCAAAACAATATAAATAAGTTAATGGCTTGGGCACATAAATGGCAACTCAAGATAGCAGAGCAAAAATGTAATATTATTTACATGGGTCATAATAACCCTAAACATCCGATTTTTTTAAATGGCATGAAACTTACTACCAGCAATGAAGCAAGAGATTTGGGTGTTTTAGTTAGCTCATGTCTAAAACCTTCTGAACACTGCAAGCTTACTGCTAAAAAAGCTTTAAATATTGTAAATGCCTTATTTAGATGGTTCCAAACAAACAATCTTAACGCTTTAATAACATCGTACAAATGTTATGTGCGTCCTATTTTAGAATATTGTTCTCAGGTTTGGTCCCCTTATTTATTTAAAGGCATTGATATCATTGAGCATGTTCAAAGATATTTTACAAGACGCTTATATCATACATGCAATTTATCGCTCAATGAAAGCTATCATCACACATACCCCAGGGTTTTAAACCAGCGGTTATCCAGACAAAGTGCCATTAACAAAGAGGGGCCCCCCCTAAAACTTGAGCCTCTTGAGATTCGCCGCATAAAATTTGATGTAACCATGTGTTACAAAATAATTAACAACCTAAGCGACTTAAAATTTAACGATTTTTATACTTGGGGAAATTATCTTAGTAAAAACGACCATTTGCTTAAACTAAACTTGCCAAAAGTTTCTAAAGATATATCATTTTCTTTTTTATTCGCGAAGTGCAAAATATTGGAACTTTTTATCTAAAGATAAAGTTGAATCTAAAACACTAAGAATTTTAAAAATTAAATTAGAAACTGTCGATTTTTGTACGTTTACCAAATTTAATAGACACATAAGAGCAGCCTTCGGGCTCTTTGTGTTCTCTCATTTTATTTACTTATATGTAGTTAAATATTCTGCATTTCGCGCACAGTACTGTACAACATTCCTAATTATTTTTTTTGTATATTTATTTGTGTGTTTTTTTCACTTAATATTATGATATATGCGCTTTATCTTTCTCGTCATATCTCTCATTTGTATTTTTAAATTAAAATAAAAAAAAAACTAACAAATTTCCCAAGAAAACTTATAAATCTTTTGTGCGTCCTATTTTCGAGTACTTTTTCAAAGTTTGGTCACCATATTTGTATAAAAACATAGATTTAGTTGAGAATGTTCAACGTAGTTTCACAAGACGGACTTTTGCTCGTTGCGATCTTTCCTCTGGGGCAAATTATTTAATCCGTCTGAAAATTTTAGGGCTTGATCCGTTAGAAACGCGTAGAATACGTTATGATTTAAGTACTTGTTACAGCATAATTAATAAGTTACAGGACTTGCAATTCCAAAGGCAAAACTCTGCGCTTTTGTAGTGAATTTAAACATTAATTTATTAAGACGTTGCTCCCATATAATTATAGCTAATTTAACGAAATATTTATTGGAATGAGATTAACGATTTTTTTCTACGAATTTATTAGGGCCACTTTTTAGAAAGTAGATGTTTTTATACTTAGATCTAAATGCATAAAATATCATACATGAAAAATCTAAGAATAGTATGTTTTTAGGTTTTAAAAGCACATTTTGTTTGTTTTGTTTTTTTAAATAAATTCCCTAAAATAGAGTAGACTAAAAAAGGCAAAAAGTTATTTTTTATATTTCTACTACTGAAATCTATTTTTGAAGAAGTTATTTTTTTTCAAAAATTTTATCAAAAAATTAATTATTTTGATTAGGATTCGATGAAAAGAGTCTAAATAAAAAAATGATAGCAAACAAACTGTGCGATTCGCTTCGTATTTTCATAGTAGTATAATATGTTTTAAGAAAAAACAGTGATTAAATAACTTCTTGGTGTTCTCATTCCACTCATGATTTTTTATGTTTAATATTAATTGTTTAGTTTTTGCAAAAAAGGGTTTTGAAGCTTCAGAGCTTTGGAGTAAGCTTTAATCATTATTAGTGTTTTTATTAAAAGGCCATTGTATAAATTGTGTGTAAAATGACCTTTAAAAATTTCGTTCAATTATAGTATGATGTTTTTTAAACAATTTACGAAGTTGTTTTATTATTAAATTGTATTATATTTAAGCAAGCAAAAATGGATTTATGTAACGTTTAATTTTCTACATTGAAACAATTAAATTTTAGTTCATATCATTCAGTTTACAAAATTTACATATTTGTGGCAAACGTATTTTTCCCTAGCTCAGTACCCTCGTGTCCTAGAATCCTTTTTTTACAGATAAATTTGTTTAGCAAATTTTGTAATTATTTAAAAAAAATTATTTTATTTAAATCCGCACAAAAATTCACAATTGTTTTTTGTTTTGTATGGTTTTAAATTTTTTTTTTAATGTTGTAATACAATGATTATATTTGTTTGATGAAAATTTATTTTAATATGCACCTAAATAAAATATTTTTAATCTACTATAATACAATGATTATATTTGTTTGATCAAAATTTATTTTAATTTGCACCTAAATAAAATATTTTTAATCTACTAATATCTGCAACTTTAAAATGTTTTAATCTATTTATTTATATCATAAATTGTCATAATTAAATGACCTTTCAATCAAGTTTCACAATAGAGAGTTGAGAAAACAAACGAGTTAATCCAAAACAATAGACAAAGAAAGAGGAATAAGAAAGGAGGCTGATTTCCGGAGGTACGTTCCGAGGTTGCGCGGCTATCGGAGGTAAGTTCCGACTTGCGCGACAGAGGGAGAAAAATCGGAGGTAAGTTCCGGGGTTTTTTCGGCGGAGGTAAGTTCCTCTACCCTAATTTTCTAAGTTTTATGAATGGACAAATTTTTTTGAGAAAAATGACCACAAAAAATATTTATATGCAACCTTTACCAAAAAGGATTTAATGCTTAACTCATTTGCTTGTCGTTCTTCAAAACACTGGAACTGCTTGCCGGAAAGTGTAACCAAAGCTAAAACGCTGGCTCAGTTTAAATTTAAAATCCTAAGTCTTACCTTTAACAAACACACAAAGTTTAATCGACACATGTTAGAAGCCTTTTCGGCTCTTTTGTGTTTTTCTCCTTTTATTCAATGACCAATATGACACAATATAGCCTTTTTTGGCGCTTTTTACTTAAAGTTTTTTTTAAAATTGTAGTTATTGATTCTACTGTATGTTCGTTCATATGAAGTTTGTATTACTTACTGCATTTATATACATATTTAATTTTATATTTTGATGTTACAGTAGTGCTGTAGTGTGTTTCTGTTGTTGTTGCTGTTGTTGAATGTTGCTGTAGTGCTTATATTGTTTTATAGCGGTTTTGGGAGTAAAAGTATTCTATTCTATTCTAAATACAGGCACAAATGTGACTAAAGAAAATGCCGGTACAGGGGAGCGCTATTAAACAAATGCGGGAGTCTATTTTAACACGAGGCGTTACTATGGGATTACTTCCCTTCAAAACAAGGCATTTTGACACAGGTGATCACATTCTATAGAATAAAATCCTTCACGGAAAATCAAACTTTCATTGGATATCATGGATATTTGCAATCATTATTGTAGAATTTTAGAATGTTTTTAATATTTCAATATGTGCATAAAAAAATTTCATATAAAAAATTTCTTTGGTTGCATGTTTATAAATATTCTGTACATATATACAACAATAATTTTCATTGTAACAAATTTTCATTGTAACTCACAACTTCGCTTTTGTATTTCGGAATGTGAATATTTCGCTTTCCAATTGTGTTTCACCAATTGAGTCGCAATATTGTCACAACTCCCGTTGTGTTAATGTTTGGATTTCTATTTTCTTTCCACAAAAGTTTGGCACTGTCATCCTCCTAATATATGGCGAATGAGTCCACCGGCTATTTCGCTCCCTATGAAAGTGCCGATTTCGTTTACTAGGGACCCGCCGGCGCCAATAGAGCTCCTGGACTTCCCATGCTGTTGTTGCTGCCCCTGGGGTATAAGCTGAACCAGGGAGCTGATCCTCCCGCAGTGTTCCTTCTGCTGCTGAGCTTTGAGCGCCGTCTCTATTGAGCCAAAAATGTCGCAAGTCAGCACCTGATTGGTCAACTGGACGCAATGCTGCCGATCCACTTGCAGTCGGCAGGTCTCTTTTGCCGCTTCTAAAAAAAGGCTAAATTAAAGCTTGGAAATATAATGCTTGGAACCTGCTGGGGACAAGAAGCTTTACGTTGATTGATTTTAATCCATAATGCATCCTTGATTTTCAGTGGATTTCAATGTGCAGCATTTTGGACTTTTTTTTGTTTACTTAAGTGTTGTTTTGAAATCACTGGCAAGCAATGAGGTGACATTTGTTGGGACCAATTGAGATAGTGGCTATGTATAAGTTAATAAAATTTTTTATAAGGAAAACACTAACAAAAACTATGAGGGAAACCGAAAAAAACCCTAGATTAACACACATGAAAAAATTAAAGCAAAAATACCATGAAAACAGCCTACAAAAATATTAAATTAATAATTAAATGGTCCACATGATCTGCTAAAATTAACCAAAAAAATGTAATTTAAATTAAAAAATACATTTCACTCCTTTTAATCTCCTAGACGTATTTTTTAATACAACAAACTACTTGAAGGAGGCGAACAGGAGCTCGCCAGTAGGCGAATTCACGTCTTTCAAGAATACAGAACATGCTAAAAACGCGTGCATGCAAAATAACTATAAACAAAAATTAAAATCAACAAACAAAATTTTTTTTAAAAAACAATACAAAATTCGCGTCTAATGGATAAAAAATAAAAAATAAAAAAACGCATGGAATTACAAAATACACTTAAAGGTGCGGTATACTAAATCATGGTGTATTTTTTTCGCGTGGTCTTTGGTATCAATCGATGCGTTAGGTTTTACTGAGTAAAAAATTGTATTACGAAAAAAATAATTTTCAGCGGTTCTTGAGATATTAGCAAGAATATTGCTTGGTTATTTCGGATTTTTTTTTGTTTTCTATCAAACACCTGCGTGGTGATGAATTTGGTGTTTTTTGCCTTCGTTTGATTTTGCAAACGCATTCTTTCTTGGGAAAATTCGTATGTTTTTAAGCCTTTTTTTATGCTAATTTTGCTATGAAAAGATGGAGAATTTTTAGTTGTACTAATTTCTGTGAGTTTTTTTATGATTTTATTGCAAAAAAAGGCTTTATTCGAAAAAAAAAACAAATTTTAAAATTTTGAGTTTAGTTCAGTCGCGGCGACCCTCCTCGTGTTGTTTGTTTTCTTTATCGCTCATTCCCTGTCAACAAACAACACGAGGAGGGTCGCCGCGACTGAGCTAAACTCAAAATTTTCAAATTTGTTTTTTTCGAATAAAGCCTTTTTTGCAATAAAATCATAAAAAAACTCATAGAAATTAGTACAACTAAAAATTCTCCATCTTTTCATAGCAAAATTAGCATAAAAAAGGCTTAAAAACATACGAATTTTCCCGAGAAAGAATGCGTTTGCAAAATCAAACGAAGGCAAAAAAACACACCAAATTCATCACCACGCAGGTGTTTGATAGAAAACAAAAAAAATCCGAAATAACCAAGCAATATTCTTGCTAATATCTCGAGAACCGCTGAAAATTATTATTTTCGTAATACAATTTTTTACTCAGATAACCTAACGCATCGATTGATACCAAGAACCACGCGAAAAAAATTACACCATGATTTAGTATACCGCACCTTTAAAATAAATTATTAAACAAAAATTTAAAAAATATAATATATAAAAATATATTTAAAAAAAAATCACTTGAAATTACAAAATAAAACAACTTAAAATTTGTTGATGTAAACCGTTAATGAACAGAAAATACAAACAGAATGGAATTTTGCATATAGATACGATAATTTTCTGGGACAAAAGTTTGAAAAAATAAAAAAGGACTGCCATAAACTTTAAAACCGACCTGTATAACCCTAAATAATTGTTTTAAAAAATTGTGTTTTTTAAAAATTATTTGAAAAAATGTTAAGCAACTACAAAGCTTAAGTTTTGTAGAGAATATAAGCAACAACTTAGCGTAAGCTAAGTAGAGACGAAAACTTTTTATAAGTTTACACAAAAAAATTTTTAAATGTAAATAAATTAAAATTAAACTTTTTATAAGTTTAAGTAGACGAAAAAGAATTTTTTAAACCTAAATAAATTTAAAATTATTTGTACGTATGCTTTTAAAATTATTTAAAAAGATGTTGATGCAAAAATTTTTTTAAAGTTTGATTATTATGAATTTCAAACTTAGCCATAAGAGTTTTATATCTTACAAAAAATCGTTTTAACTGTTCATAAAGCTCATTTTTGTTAAAGCCCAATTGTAAAAAATCCAAGTATAGTTCACCAATTTTATCATAAAAATATGTTTTATCCTAACAAATGCGAGCAATTCGAACAATTTACGTAAAAGCGTAAAAAATACATTTAACCCTATGTTTACACTTACATTACTGGATTTACGAACGTAACGTATAACTTTAAAATTAAAATCGTCCGTTTTATTGAGCACAATAATATTTAGTAAGTAAGTATTTATTTGTTGCAAAGGTTATGATGGAGATAACACTAATAATGCAACTTACAGAAACAATTAAAAAGAGTAATCATTATAATACAAAAATAATCATTATGATACATAACTGTCAAGAAATAAAGTATAAGATGAGCTGGACAAATATACAGAATAAGTCACACAAGTAAAATAAAATGAAGAAAATTTTAAAAAAAATACAACAAATTTCATATGAGTATAATTAATGACATTTCTAAAATGTTTGGAAAAAAAAAAACAATTTTCCGATTTTATATAAAAAAAACTGTTAGGATATGAATTTACTTATAGTTTTTTATATAATTGCGAAAATTGAGAGTGATTTAGCTGATACAACTTTTTGGGGTAAACTATTCAGACTGAAACAATCCTGTTATTATAAAAGTGTTTTGCTATGTCTAAACGAAGCTATTTGATTCTAGTTTGAAAACATTTCTACTTGTCGATTAGTAGTATTGAAATTTACAAACTTTGAAACATCTATATCAACAAGATTATGAATCATTTTATAACATAGAATCAGATCATTGTGCATTCTGCGAGTGGAGAGCTTTTTTAAGTTTAATTCACTTAACCGGTTTCATAATTTACATAGGGTAAAACGCATCTAAAATACAATTTCCGTGTAAACTTCCTTTGGATATTTTCCAAACGAGTTTTATCCATTTTAAGATGAGGATTCCAGACAAAAGTTTCAAATTCTAAAAAGGGCGTATAAAGGATTTGTATCCTTGAACTAGAGAGTTGATGTTATTTGTGCGAAAAACTCGATATAAAAGATACAGTCTACTATGGGCTTTTGCAGCAATTTTAGCACAATGTTCTTGTTTAAGTTTGAAGACACAAACACACCTATTAAAAAGCCATATTGATCAGG
>JASAMX010005369.1:0-21243 GCA_030248175.1 Microlaimidae sp. YZB2_3
AGGCTGACCCCCCTCCCCCCCCCTCCCGACCAATTTGGAAGTATATTTTTTTATTTACTGTCAAAAACACGGGTTTTTAGTTAAAAACAGTGTTTAAATACACTTTTTAGGCCTAAATAGGCTGTTTTAATACATAAAATTAAATATTAGACCTAAAAACACTTAAATTATTGAGTTAAAAAAATTTTGCTAAAAAATTTGACCCACCTGACCCCCTCTAAAATTGAAATCTTGCACCCGAGGTCGACCCCCCTAAAAAGACAGGGGGTCCGAACCCCCATGGTCCCCCCCTCTAAAAAATTTTTGCCTTTCACCCGGGGGTGGACCCTCCTAGTGGACCCGACCAAAAACATCTATGGTTTGGAGGCAGTTAAAAACCATTTTAAAGACATTTTTTCTTCATTTTTCCAAAATTGGGGGGCTAAACCTTTTCTTCCTCTTACTTCTGAGTGGTTAGTTAAACCACATCTCAGAATTCGGGGGGTTACCCCTCCCCCAACCACCCCTGTGCCCATGTATGGTTTTAAAATCAGGAGATCAGTCTGTTTACCCATGTTTTTTTTTTAAATTTTGAATAAAAAATAAATAAACTGAAATAAAATTTTAGCTAAAAAACTTTTTAATAATCGTCAATTTGACATTAAAACTTAAGTGTTTGGGTACCTAGTTTGAACACTTTTTTAAAGATTTTTTTTAACTTTTCCGAAATTGGAAGGCATGTTAATCTTTTCAGATCCACACTAAATTTCAATAAGTGCGATTAAAAAACTCTCTTCCATAATATATTAGGAGCTTAGCCCACCTTTAAACTTTTCTCCTGCTCACCACGCATGTCCTTAATTGATTGTTTCCATAATATATTAGGAAGTTAGCCCACCCTTAAACTTTTCTCATGCTCACCACGCATGTCCTTAATTAATTGTTTACTTAAAGCTATTGATATACTCTAAACTTAAAAATTACAAAAAAAGATAATCAATCAGAAGACTTACCTTTTTAGGCAAGGCATGTAAGCATCTTTTTATGGCCACTTACTTTCGTTTTCCTCTTCAACCGCGTCAAGTTTGCTTGATACAGAAGGTTCCGATGTGCATTCTCCAACAAGAGTAATCTAAACAAAAAAATTTTAAAAAATTATGATTCTTGTATTCGATTATTCATTACTCGTCAATTCGGTAAATTGAAACCATCCAAATAAATAATAGTTGAGAAAACAATTATTGAATGAGACCATAAATCGTCATTACTAAGGCAAAATGAGCCACTGTCATTATAAAATACACGCGACTGTGACTTATTCTGTAGTTAATAAGGTCCTTTCCAAAATTAAAATGAGTCACAGTCTCGTGGATTTTATAATGAATGACAGTGGCTCATTTTGCTGTAGTAACGACGAAATGTGACCATTCGCCGGCCACTGTAACTGTCATCGAGCAGGCAGACAAAATAATCGAAATTATAGAAATACAAATTAGCATTAAAATATAAAGTTTAGAAATATAAAATGCACAAAATTTACATTAATTTTAGGTATGGATTATCAGACCTGTGCACGGTCTGGAAATGCCCCCTCCGTTTTATTCGAGGATTTGCCCCCACCCCGCCAAAAAATGAAAAAGTACCTTTAAAATTATGACGCCATTTTTGACATATGATGACGCCATCATCGCAAATTTTTTTCAGTTTTTAGCCTCTTTCAATGTATTTTCAGCCATTTTAGACCTATTTTTACATTATGTTCGCTTTTATCCCTTTTGCCTTCTTTTTTTCTCCTTTTTTTCTTTCCCCCCTGCTTGCCCCCCCACCGTTTTGAAAAAGTTGACCCCCCGTTTTGGAATGGCCCCCCAATAAAACACCGGGGGGCAGTGCACAGGTCTGGATTATGGTATGCTTTTGCGTGGTAATTTAGATTTTATGTGTATCTTATACTGATTTCTGTTTATAGGTGGGTAGCCTTATAAAACTTTTTAAAGAAGGAAAGAGGAGCGGGTAATACCACCTTTGCGAAATTAGCGGTATATATTAAATTTTTCGTTTCAGTACGAGATTTATCCAAGTTTTAAAGAAGGACCACATGACTTCGCCCCAAATTTTAGAAGTGTCGGCATATTTCAGGGGCTAATGGTATAATACGTAGAGCATACATGGGCAAGGCGGGGGGGGGGGGGTTGGGGGATTAACACCCCCGGAAATTTTAGAAGGGGGTTTTCAAACCCCCCCGATTCTAGAAGAAGTGGGGAGGGGGAAGAAAAGATTACCCCCAATTTTGGAAAAATGCTTTTAAACTAACTTCTAACTGCCTCCAAACTTAAGTTTCGAGGTCAAAATGAATGTTTGTAAAAAACAAAAAGCTCAAAAATGCAAATGAAAAGGGCTTTTTGACCTAAAAATTAGCATTTTTTACCCCATTTTTTTCTTTAAAACAGAAAAATGATATGGGTAAAATGCACTTCCAGAAAAAAAAACGATATGAGTATTTTTTGTTTCTCGGATTTTTATCCCGCCCGCCCCAATTGGGGTTTAACCCCCCTCCGATTAAATTTAATTACACACCTCCGTTCTCCAGCTCGAACAGCCGCCAAAAATCCCCATCCAACCCCGCCTATTTATTTTTTCCCACATTCACTCTCGCCACTCCCCGCCCCCGCCCCCTCCTCGCCACCCCCCCACCTGCCCCCCGCCCGCCAAGCCACCGCCCCACACCCCCCCCCCCACCCCCACCCCCCCCCCCACCCCCCCCCCCCCCCCCCCCCAAAAAAAAACAAAAAAAAAAAAAAAAAACAAAAAAACCAACCACGCAACAAACCACCGAACAAAAAAAGAACAAAAGAAACAGAAACAAACTCGCTTATATACTGATTTTATGTGCCGTGCCAGATCTTTAAACGCTTGTAGCTCGGCCCAGGTTTATGCTAGAGGAAAACTTTTTATATGAAAATGGTAGCAAATTTTTTGAATTTTTTGATGAAATAAAAATTTTTTGCCGAATTTTGGGAAAGTAAGGGTTAAACTACGTGTGCGTCAGGGTGAACCACCCAAAAAAAGTGGCTATTGAAAAATGCCAAATAAAAAAAGGTGGGTGAGTTATTTCAAACTTGTAAATAGATATAATTCATGTCAAAGACCCACTTTGCCCCATATATTACGTTTTTGGGAGTCCGGGGACGTTTTTTGGACTTTTTGAAGAGCTCAATTTTAGGAATTTTAAAAACGGAAAAATTGAGATATTTGAGTATGGGTTCGTGTTTTCATTCGTGTGATCGACCATGTAAGAGTTGGACGGCCGTTAATAGCTAAATTGAACGAGAAAAATTGGGGCTACCGGCCAATACTAATTTCGTTCGCCATAGATACCCCCTAGTTACTTTTACAGCTTACCCAAAGTAGCCAAAAAATGGGTCAATTTTTGCCCATTTTCAAGCAATAATTTGAAAAACGCAAATACACAGAAAAACCGGTTCAACGCAATTTTATAGTGCCCCCGTGATAGGGAGGCCGTACTAAGATTTTTAGCCCATCCGTAAAAGAAATTTTTTGAGAAATTCAAATTTTACGAATTTCGCATTTTTTTGTAAAATTGTCAAAAAAATTACAAGGTTTGAAATTATCATAAATCGGTCAAAATTCAAGCTACGGCTCTGAAATTTGAACTGAACACCTTAATTGCAACGTACTTTTTGAAAATGAGGTCAGTTTTTTATCCGTAAAGTAAAAATTTTGAGTTAGTCACGCCCAATCTTTTATACAAAATTTTACCATTTTAGCACCTCAAATGCTTAAAAGCCACCGTCCTAGGGGCTTTCAAAAAATGTTGCCCCTATTTTTGCGATGTGCCCCTGACGGTTTGCAAACGTTTGAAACCTCCAACGCCAAGAAATAAAATTTTTTTGGTCAATGGGAAAAGTGCCGCGCAACACCCACTTTTTTGGCCCAAAATCGTAATTTTTGTTTCTCACTAAAACCCATCAAAACTTTGCACAAAACACGTAGCGGTTACTTTTTTGAAATTTTTGGGTGTTTTGCGATCATTTTAAGCTTTTAAACAGCTCTGGGCACCAAATATAGCCCTATTTACACAGCCTTAAAGTCTGGTTAAAAATCGCATATTTTCACAAAAAACCTCGAAAACAAAGATGACTCATTAATTCAGGGGCAACAGCGGTGGGAATGGAAATATATAAATATTTTTAAATCTTCTGTCACTAATTTACAAAAAAACCCTACAAAACAATCAACTTGCTTCTTGAAGATCTGAAAATGGCCACAAAATGAATGAAAAATGGTTAAGTCAGAGAAAATCGACAAAAAAACGTTAAAACCTGTCAGCTACATAGACTTTTTTGGTAATTTGTGATGTTTTTCTACAAATGTTGGTTTTTTCACGTTTATTTGATACCCCCGAAAGGTTATCCGTTCAATTCACCCTTTTATCAAACAACATTTCTGTCAAAAATTGCCTGACTTTTCACTTAAATTTAAACAAAACCTCTTCCCACTTCTTGTTTCAGGCCTATCTCCTTACTGCCGCATCCAATTCACACATTCGGCACACCGCTGGAACCGCAACTGTTGTGGCAAAAAAACTACCGTTCAGATTTTTGATTTTTGGCATCCTGCCAATTTGACAGCGGGACAAAGTTCATACCAAATCCACCGCAGTCCGCACGCACCGCTCCTCCCCAATCTCTCTTGCCTATCTCCTTACTGCCGCATCCAATTCACACATTCTCCACCGCTAACCGAACAGTTCGGAAACTCCGTTCAGATTTTTGATTTTTGGCATCCTGCCAATTTACAGCGGACAAATTGCAATACCAAATCCCCCGCAGTCACGCACGCACCGCTCCTCACCCAATCTGCTCATAGCCCTATCTCCTTACTGCCGCCTCCAATTCACACATTCTGCACACCGCTAAAACCGCAACAGTTGCGGGAAAAAACTACCGTTCAGATTTTTGATTTTTTGGCATCCTGCCAATTTGACGGCGGAACAAAGTTGCAATACCAAATCCACCGCAGTCACGCACTAACCACTCCTTGCCCAATCTGCTCTTAGCCATATCTCCTTACTGCCGCATCCAATTCACACATTCTTCACACCGCTGGAACCGCAACAGTTGCGGGAAAAAACTACCGTTCAGATTTTTGATTTTTGGCATCCTGCCAATTTGACAGCGGGACAAAGTTGCGATACCAAATCCACCGCAGTCACGCACGCACCGCTCCTCGCCCAATCTGCTCTTAGCCATATCTCCTTACTGCCGCATCCAATTCACACATTCTGCACACCGCTAAAACCGCAACAGTTGCGGGAAAAAACTACCGTTCAGATTTTTGATTTTTGGCATCCTGCCAATTTGACAGCGGGACAAAGTTGCAATACCAAATCCACCGCAGTCACGCACATACCACTCCTCGCCCAATCTGCTCTTAGTAAGAGTACGGCACAAAACAGTACCACAAAATAGTCCCAGGTTTTGCAAAAGAGTACGCACAAAATAGTACGCCACAAAACAGTACCATCAAAAAACAGTACGGCACATAAGAGTCCTGTGTGAATTGCGTTTGCTACACCACGCGACTCTGACACAAAACAGTACTGGCACAAAAAAGTACTGGCATAAAAGAGTAAGATATTCACGTTTTGCATTTGACTCAAAGCAGTACTGGCACAAAAGAGTACTAAAGAAATAACTTAATGTTAAAACGATTAGGGTAGCTGACTTAATTTCGGCCACCTTTTTTATTTTTTTGGATAAGTTTTTTCTGGTTTTTCCAATTGACCTAAAATTTGGTATAAAAATCAAACGATAGCTATTTTTGTTATTCCAGTGCAAAATTTTAAAATTTCTGTTACTCTTCAAGATCAGTGGAGGTTTCAAGTTTTTTTTTAGTGGCCAAAATTAAGGCGCGAGCCATTAACTTCGGCCACCTAGAAAAAACTGGCTATAACTATTGTCAAAATGAGCAATAAAAATTTTTAAAGGTTGCAAATTTATCCTTAGGTATTGTTCTTGGTACATATAACTTAATTTTTTCCCATTTGCAAACTTTATTAGTTATTAGCAAGACTTTAAATAATTCTGTCAAAACCTTAAAAAGACAAGTTTTAATAACCTGTATTTTTTGTTGAATTTTTTTTTGCTTAAAACAACGTCAAAAAAGTCAAACGAGCAAAAAAAAATCTTTACAAATACGGTAGCATGATGATATTTGAAAACAGCAAAAAAACTACAGGTTCTTTCACCTAAATTTTAAGGTGGCCGAAATTAATGGAATCTTAAAATGCGCAGTTAGTTAAACGCATTGCAAAGTGATTTTGAAAAAAAATATCAAAACATGAAAATTAACAACTTTGAGCCTTAAATAGAAAATATTTTAAAGTTATATAGTGCTTCGTTCTAAATTTGATGCATTTTAAACACAAAGCAAAAATTAAGAAAATCACAAAAAATTCATTTTTTTATGAAAATGTTGATAATGTAGAATAACAAAAATAAAAAAACTTTTGCAAAAACACTTTATTCAACATTCATCCAGTTAATTTTGGGCTAGTTTTTTTGTGTTTTAAAAAAAAGCCAATTTTCTAACACCCTAACTTGGTGGCCGAAATTATGGCCTGGCCAAAATTAAGTCAGATACCCTACTACTAACAGCTGCTTAAATTAATTACGATAAAAATCAATGAGCAGCGTTTTATACAGCCAGGTTTTTTTTCCTGCTGTCAGCCCGCTGTCAAATTGGCAGGATGCCAGAAATCAAAAATCTGAACGGTAGTTTTTTTCCCGCAACTGTTGCGATTCCAGCGGTGTGCAGAATGTGTGAATTGGATGCGGCAGTAAGGAGATAGGGCTATGAGCAGATTGGGCGAGGAGCGGTGCGTGCGTGACTGCGGTGGGTTTGGTATTGCAAATTTGTCCCGCTGTCAAATTGGCAGGATGCCAAAAATCAAAAATCTGAACGGTAGTTTTTTTCCCGCAACTGTTGCGGTTTTAGCGGTGTGCAGAATGTGTGAATTGGATGCGGCAGTAAGGAGATATGGCTAAGAGCAGATTGGGCGAGGAGCGGTGCGTGCATGACTGCGGTGGATTTGGTATCGCAAATTTGTCCCGCTGTCAAATTGGCAGGATGCCAAAAATCAAAAATCTGAACGGTAGTTTTTTTCCGCAACTGTTGCGGTTTTAGCGGTGTGCAGAATGTGTGAATTGGATGCGGCAGTAAGGAGATATGGCTAAGAGCGTATTGGGCGAGGAGCGGTGCGTGCGTGACTGCGGTGGATTTGGTATCGCAACTTTGTCCCGCTGTCAAATTGGCAGGATGCCAAAAATCAAAAATCTGAACGGTAGTTTTTTTGCCACAACAGTTGCGGTTCCAGCGGTGTGCCGAATGTGTGAATTGGATGCGGCAGTAAGGAGATAGGCCTGAAACAAGAAGTGGGAAGAGGTTTTGTTTAAATTTAAGTGAAAAGTCAGGCAATTTTTGACAGAAATGTTGTTTGATAAAAGGGTGAATTGAACGGATAACCTTTCGGGGGTATCAAATAAACGTGAAAAAACCAACATTTGTAGAAAAACATCACAAATTACCAAAAAAGTCTATGTAGCTGACAGGTTTTAACGTTTTTTTGTCGATTTTCTCTGACTTAACCATTTTTCATTCATTTTGTGGCCATTTTCAGATCTTCAAGAAGCAAGTTGATTGTTTTGTAGGGTTTTTTTGTAAATTAGTGACAGAAGATTTAAAAATATTTATATATTTCCATTCCCACCGCTGTTGCCCCTGAATTAATGAGTCATCTTTGTTTTCGAGGTTTTTTGTGAAAATATGCGATTTTTAACCAGACTTTAAGGCTGTGTAAATAGGGCTATATTTGGTGCCCAGAGCTGTTTAAAAGCTTAAAATGATTGCAAAACACCCAAAAATTTCAAAAAAGTAACTGCTACGTGTTTTGTGCAAAGTTTTGATGGGTTTTAGTGAGAAACAAAAATTACGATTTTGGGCCAAAAAAGTGGGTGTTACGCGGCACTTTTCCCATTGACCAAAAAAATTTTATTTCTTGGCGTTGGAGGTTTCAAACGTTTGCAAACCGTCAGGGGCACATCGCAAAAATAGGGGCAACATTTTTTGAAAGCCCCTAGGACGGTGGCTTTTAAGCATTTGAGGTGCTAAAATGGTAAAATTTTGTATAAAAGATTGGGCGTGACTAACTCAAAATTTTTACTTTACGGATAAAAAACTGACCTCATTTTCAAAAAGTACGTTGCAATTAAGGTGTTCAGTTCAAATTTCAGAGCCGTAGCTTGAATTTTGACCGATTTATGATAATTTCAAACCTTGTAATTTTTTTGACAATTTTACAAAAAAATGCGAAATTCGTAAAATTTGAATTTCTCAAAAAATTTCTTTTACGGATGGGCTAAAAATCTTAGTACGGCCTTCCTATCACGGGGGCACTATAAAATTGCGTTGAACCGGTTTTTCTGTGTATTTGCGTTTTTCAAATTATTGCTTGAAAATGGGCAAAAATTGACCCATTTTTTGGCTACTTTGGGTAAGCTGTAAAAGTAACTAGGGGGTATCTATGGCTAACGAAATTAGTATTGGCCGGTAGCCCCGATTTTTCTCGTTCAATTTAGCTATTAACGGCCGTCCAACTCTTACATGGTCGATCACACAAATGAAAACACGAACCCATACTCAAATATCTCAATTTTTCTGTTTTTAAAATTCCTAAAATTGAGCTCTTCAAAAAGTCCAAAAAACGTCCCCGGACTCCCAAAAACGTAATATATGGGGCAAAGTGGGTCTTTGACATGAATTATATCTATTTACAAGTTTGAAATAACTCACCCACCTTTTTTTATTTGGCATTTTTCAATAGCCACTTTTTTTGGGTGGTTCACCCTGACGCACACGTAGTTTAACCCTTACTTTCCCAAAATTCGGCAAAAAATTTTTATTTCATCAAAAAATTCAGAAAATTTGCTACCATTTTCATATAAAAAGTTTTCCTCTAGCATAAACCTGGGCCGAGCTACAAGCGTTTAAAGATCTGGCACGGCACATAAAATCAGTATATAAGCGAGTTTGTCTCCCCCCCGTTAAAATATCCATTCATAAAGTTAAATTTCACCAAACCTTCACACACAATGGCGGACGAAATGATGGGAACAAGGACGAAGACCAACGCTGCTGAAATGGATCGTCGTTACTTTGACATAATGAGTCACAACCAGCATAAAATCAACGTGACTCTGACTCATTTTGTTCAGATTTTTGTGTTAAGATATAAAAAGAGTCACAGTTAGGAGCATAGGTGGGCAGGGGCGGGGGGTTGGAGGCTGGGTGGGCAGCCTCTCGGATTTTGGGGGGGTATAGGGGGGGGTCAAATTTTAGGGGGGGTGTCCAGTAAGACCCAAATTTTGAGGGGGGGTGTACCGTGTACCCAATATTTCCGCGCTGCCTTAAAATGAGCTTAAAACGCATAAAAAAAACGTAAAACAAGCTTATAAATGCTTTAAAACTGTGTAAAATTAAAATAATTATTAATTATTATTAATTATTGCAACTTATAAATTTTATTTTTTTAATTCTTTTAATAAAAATGTGCAGTGGAGCAGTCAGGATTTCATTTCAGGGGCGTCAGTGTGGGGGAGGGGAGAAAAAGTGTTGTGAAAGCGGCGCGAAGCGCTGCCGCCTGCGCCGCGTAGAAGCGCCAGCCAATGCAAAGCGTCAGCCGGGGGTCTGGGTACTGTCCCCCCAGCCACCTGAGGCAAAATTTTTTTTTAATATGTACTAAAAATTGCTTAAAAATCGTCCCTTGGTGATCGCGTGAACATACCTTTTACTTTTGTTTTTTACCTAATTTCTACATAATTTTCTGTGATCTTAAAAATTCAGTCAGGGGGGTTCGGGGGGAACAATGCCCCCCGGAGGAGAAAATTTATAATTTGAGGCGCTAAAATACACTAGAAATTTTAATTCCAAATGATAGTAATTACAAAATTTAAGGTTTTTTATAGCTATACTATACATTTATAACATGTGTTTAAAACGTTAAAAAAAGGATAATAGTGTTTTATAGTAGTTTTATTAAACATGTATGCCTTAACTACTGAATGGGATAATCGATTTGAAATTGAAAAACTAAGATAAATTGCCAATTTAAACTGCCCGCGTAGCAGGGAAATTTAAACTGCCCGCGTAGCGGGGGAATTTAAAGGTAATAAAAGGGAAAATAAGGTAATAAACACTCCGCGCGAAGCGCCGAAAAATTTTTTAGTCCTTTTATAACACTTAAAAATTTTTCTTTAGGAGGCGAATTTGGGGGGGGGGTGTCCCCGACTACCCCAAATTTAAGGGGGGGGGGGGGGTGTCAGCAAAATCCGAAATTTTGGGGGGGTATAACCCCCCAACCCCCCCCCCTGCCCACCTATGGTTGGAGGGGTTATACCCCCAAAATTTCCGATTTTGCTGACACCCCCCCCCCTAAATTTGGGGTACTCGGGGACACCCCTCCCCAAATTCGCCTCCCGGAGAAAAATTTTTAAGCGTTATAAAAGGGCTAAAAAAAATTTTCCGCGCTTTGCGCGGAGAGTTAATTGTTAATTGACAATTTATCTTAGTTTTTCAATTAAAAATCGATTATCTCGTTCAGTAGTTAAGGTATACAGTTCAATAAAACTACTATAAACTCTGTATTATCCTTTAATTAACGTTGTAAACACATGTTTTAAATGTGTAGGTATAAGAAACCTTAAATTTTGTAATAAGTATCATCTGGAAATAAAATTTCAAGTGTATTTTGGCGCCTTAAATTAAAAATTTTCTCCCCCGGGAGGCGTTCTGCCCCCCAGACCCCCTGATAAGGGGCTCCGCCCCTTGACCCCGCTGGGGGGCTTTCGCACCCCAGACCCCCCATATCTGGGGGGTTGCCGCCCCCAGACCTCCCTTCAGGGTTAGTAGGGCCCCCAGACCACCCACCCCCAAAATGAAATTCTGGGCACGCCACTGCAAAAAGGGGGTCTGTCTAACCCCAAATTTTTCCCTTTGCCGACCTAACAGAGATGTCTAGACCTCCCCCTGGCTACGCCCATGTATGTATATACCTAATCTTTAATTAAATATAAGATTATGGATTATAAAGTTTGTGATACTTGACTTTATAATCAAGACAATAATATTATTATTCTATTATTACGTAATTATTAAAAAAAACTATGATTTCTAATCTAATTATAAGAATATATAAACACCTTATTATTAGAAGAATTAAAAAATAAAATTTGTAAGTTGCAATAAGGTCTTATTTCAATTTTACAGTTTTAAAGCATGTTTTACGTTTTTTACGCGTTTTAAGCCCATTTTAAGGCAGCGCGGAAATATTGGGTACACCCCCCCTCAAAATTTGGGTCTTGCCGGACACCCCCCCTAAAATTTGACCCCCCCCCCAAAATCCGAGAGGCTGCCCACCTATGGTTACGAGTATTTTACGATGCATGTGACTCATTCTGTCACAGTAGCGACGGAATGCTCTTCAGGCGAAAATAGCGGTGCTGGAGTCGGAAAAACATGCTTGGATAACCAAAAAGCAACAGATGGAAACCAGGCTAAAAAAGCTTGAGGATTCCTTGGGTCCTTTGTTGCCGGTAACCAGGGTTTCGTTCAACCCTGGTTTGTTCCGTCTGGCATGTTCCTTGTCTTGCTCACCCCCTCTTCCCACTCCCGGAGGAGATCAGCAACCGCTGTAGGGTTCGCCCAAAGGTCTTCTGGCTTGAGGATTCCTTGTCAGGTTCTTTGCCGGTCTCTCCATCTGTTAACATTTCCTCTCTGGTGGCAGAAGTGTGCTAACAAATTATTAAGCAGCTCCTGCCAGTACTTAATATTTTGTTTGAGGACCATGTTGCAAAATTCAACGCTAAAAGGAACATGGCCAATACGCAGTGGTATCCGGACTGGAGGAAACAGTAAGTGAGGCGGTTTTTGTTAACCAGCTCATTAATAAACTGAATTGGGACATTAGAAGTCTTAACAACCTTGTAATTGACTTTTTTAGTATGGGATCATTCCGTCAGAGGACCAAAACACAGACTGTTAAAAGTTAAATTAGCCAGCACTTCCGTCCGCAACCGCGTCACCCGGTCTGGTGCTAACTTAAAAGGTGATCCAAAGTTCAGAGGCTTCTTTGTTCGCCTTTCTCTGACTGAGGAACAAAGGGCAACTCAGTCTAAACTACTGTCTTTCCAAAAATCATATCGTGAAGAAAATAGCCCACAGTCAAAAGTTTTTATTCATTACAACAACTTGGGAGACCCCCATCTGTATGACAGCATCGCAAAAGAACCCTTAGTGGAGGAAAAACCGCTTAGAACTGCATAAGAATTCATGCGATCCTCTTGCAACACAGAGAAAACAAATGCCTTATATTTTAATGCAAGAAGTCTGAGGAATTCCCTTGCAGAGCTAAGCGTTTTGACCTCAGGAAACGATTAAAAACATAATTTTTGATAACATATTCATAACAAAAACGTGGCTGTCTGTCAGCTGAAATTAATGATAACCTACTTGATCCTATAGGTAACTATAATATTGTATGATATGACCAACCTGGCAAAACTTATCTTGGAGGCGGTGCAAATGATTGAAATTGAAATTAGTCCAAAATATGCAGAAGTCAAGATAACAGCATGTGATGTGATCTTTAAAAATATTAAAATTAGATTTATCTGTCTGTATAGACGCCTTCAAACGTCCAAACAGGAGGATGAACTGTTTTTTTTTAAATTGGAAACGCCTTATTCACGATTTTACTGGTTTTGTAATGGGGAATTTAATCTCCCTGGTATAACTCGGCACAATATGGATATAGTTTCCAATTATCAAAATGAACAAAATTGGTTAATTTTATTCAGTGAATTAGGCTTAAGCCAACTAATAAAATCTCCCACCAGAAAAGAAAACTTTTTTGATTTACTCTTCACAACAGATGTGGATATTTTTAGTTCAGCTGAAATTGCCCCAAATTTTTTGAATTCAGATCACTCTTCAATCATGTTTGAGCTTGAAGCCAATTTAGAACCTCATAAAGTTAATACTAGTTAACAAAATATGGTACCCAATTTTAAAAATGCAGAATACACTTCATTGTTCCAATTGTATGCAAAGGAGTTTTTGGGGGGACAGAGGGGTCTACGCCCCCCTAAAGCCAAAATTCTGGACCCCACCCCCTAGAAAAAATCCAGGGCCCCCCTTCCCTAGCGAGGCTGACCCCCCTACCCCCCCAGACCATTTTGGAAGTATACTTTTTTTATTTACTGTCAAAACCATGGGTTTTTAACTAAAAACAGTGTTTAAATGCACTTTTTAGGCCTAAATAGACTGTTTTAGTATATAAAATTCAATATTAGACCTAAAAACACTTAAATTATTGATTTAAAAAAACTTTGTTAAATTTAACCCCTGATTCTCCCCCTTGATTTGAAATGCCGCACCGGGGTCAACTCCCCCTAAAAAGCCCGGGGGGTTCGGACCCCCCTGGACCGCCCTAAAAAATTTTGGCCTTCCACCCAGGGGTGGACCCCCTAGCGGACCTGACCAAAAACACCTGATTGTATGCCTCTTTCAATTGGGATGAACTCTTTAAAAATTTAAACAGCGTTCAAGAGTATTGGGAATGTTTAAAATCAAAACTTATAGATGGTATCAATGCACATGTTCCAATAAAACCCCTTACTATAAAAAGAAAAACTAAATATCCAGCAAATATCATTAAGCTGCAGAAAAAGAAACTAAGGCTTTGGTATAAAAAAATGAGTATAAGTTAAGAACCAAAAAATATGAAGGAGCAGTTTAAAATTACAAAATCTCTCTGGAAGAGGAAATTCTTAAAAAACGAGATTTAGGAAGTTTTTATAAATTTGTAAATAAAAAAATCAAATCAAGAAATTATATTTCAGCACTAATTAAAAATGATTCCACACTTGCATTTTGAAGACTCTGAAAGGCTAAAATATTTGCTGAATACTTCAGTTCCATTTTTACCAATGATTACGGAAATCTTGCTCCATTTCAACCAGAAACTAAAATTAATCTTGATGATATGAAGTTTACAACTAAAGATGTTTTAAAGGCTTAAAAAAAAGTTACCATATAAATTTTCTAAAACTCCTGATTGTATGCCCGTCTATTTTCTAAAGCACCCAGCAAAAGTACTTGCTAAGCCCTTAGCAAAAATTTTTAGTAAGTCCTTTGAAACAGGACAACTCCCCAATCATTAGCTTCAAGCATTGATCATATCTATTTTTAAAAAGAAACTAAAAAATAGAAAAGAAAACTGTCGTCCAATATCCTATTCATGTAAAACTATGGAGGTCTTAGTGCGTGACAAACTTTATTCCTTTTTCCATAAAATACTATCCAGGTTTCACATGGTTTTAAGGATAAAAGTTCAACTGTTACCAACTAATAGAAGTAATTAATGATTGGACTCAAGCTCAAAAAAACAAAAAAATCTGATGATGTAATATATTTAGACTTTGCCAAGGCTTTTGACACTGTTTTCCATCAAAAACTTTTGTACAAACTTAATAAATATGGAGTTAATAAAAAATTCTTAAACTGGTAGTGCTTTTTGACCAACAGAACATTAAATGTTGTTATCAACAATTCCACTTCCTCTTCTTACAAAGTAACCAGTTCTGTTCCGCAAGGTTCAGTTTAGGTTCCACTCTTGTTCTTGATCTATATTAATGATATTTTTGATGGTGTTCAAAATTCAAAAATTAAATTATTCGCTGATGATGCAAAAATTTATAGATTATTTTCCCAATAACAAAGATTTTATAAATCAGCAAGTGCTACATTTGCCACAAGATCTTGAAAATGTGGCAGAGTGGTCAAAAACCTGACAACTAAACCTTGCAGAAGATAAATGTGAAAGTTTCCATATTGGGACAGTAACTAGTTTTTGTGGCTATGATTACAGAGTTAATGATAAAATTTTAAAACAGACTACAAAAGTAAAAGATCTCAGGATTTATATATATAATAATTTGAAATTTTCAGTCCATTGTCAAAAAATAGCTGAATGCACCTTGCAAAGATCAGCACTTATTTTTAGTACATTTACTGCTAAATCAGTTAAAAATTTAATCCAAGCTTATAAATCCTAGGGTAGTGCATTTAATTTCGGCACTTTTCCAAATCGGGCATTTTTGATTTTGGACTATATCTTTGGCAATCCTGGACGGAATACGACGTTTGATAGCTCAAATGAGAGCTAATTATATGTAGATGACTGTCGTGAGCTTTTTATTTGTTATGTTACAGACCTGTGCACTGCCCCCCAGGGTTAAAACAGGGGGGCCATTCCAAAATGGGGGGTACGGGGGCGGGCAACTTTTTTAAAATGGGGGGGCAACTTTTTTGAAACGGGGGGGAAATAAAACGGGGGGACAAGCAGGGGGGAAAGAAAAAAAAGAGAAAAAAAGGAAAAAAAGAGAAAAAAGAAGGGAAAAAGGAAAAAAGGGACAAAAAAGCGAAAATAAGGTAAAAATAGGTCTAAAATGGCTTAAAAACATTGAAATAGGCTAAAAACTGCGAAAAATTTGCAATGATGGCGTCATCATAGATCAAAAATGGCGTCAGAATTTTAGGGTACTGTTTCATTTTTTGGCGGGGGGGGGGGCCATTAAACGGGGGGGGGCAAATCCTCCAATAAAACAGGGGGCATTTCCAGACCGTGCACAGGTCCGTATGTTATGATATTTTCATGTGAAATTGTGTGTTATAACTTTAAGGTACTTATTCATTTTTTGGCGAGGGAGGGCAATAAAACGGGGAGGGGGCAAATCCTCCAATAAAGGGGGGGTATTTCCAGACCGGGCACAGGTCTGATCTATGTGGCATCATTTTTAAATTTCTCCTAAAATTAGTACAAAATATGGCGGAGCTCCAGCAGTTGCTTCCAAATTACTAAAAACAGAGGTTCATTCCAGAGCTTGGAGTTCTTGAGAAAACACTAATTAATACAAACACATTTCAATAAAAGAAGTAAGAACTTAACACAACTAAAGCTAAATAAAAAGTATCCAATAAAACTTTATTAGGACATTTTGTCCCATGGTTTATCTTTAATTATTGTGCAGGGTCTTTAAATCATATTATTATATTAATGTATGTCAAAAACCCGTTAAGCAGATTATTAAAAAAAAACAAGTTTTGACTCTTTCTCGCGGTAAAACCAACTGAAATAATTATTTAACTGCAATTTAATATTGTTCGCACTAACATAATGGTCTAAATTTTAAATTAAAACTCTTCTACACTGCTTAATATAAGTTACAATTTATATTTTAACCTTTTACATACTATTAAATGCCTGTCTGTCTACCTAAACTCCGTTTACCTAATCATTGTGTTTTTTCTCTTCCACCTTATTTCGTCTACCTAATCTTACCTAATCTGCAAACTGTTGTCATGCAAGTTAACGGTGCCGTGCGGTGAGAAGTAAATGGTTTAACTAAAATAACTTGAAAACACGATGTTTTATTGAATAAAATAATACAATGATAATGACTAGAAAGTGATGTTTGGAGTTCTCAATTTTTGTTTAAACCAGTTTAATGTTAGTATTACACTTTGAAAATGACAGAAAAGAAATATTGTTAATTTGAAGAGAAAAAAATTGGGTGCAAGACAAAAATAGCAAAACAAGTGAAAGAAATAATAATAATATATTTCATAACAATAATAATCAAGAAATAATATTTTATAATATAATATAGTTCCCAGCGCCATCTACTTCAAGCGCGCGGAAACCGGGGAAAACAACAATGTTCTTTTTTTTAATTCTTGCTTTGCTGATGACAACTTTAATTCAAAGTTTTATTAAAAAAATTAATAATAAGCATTGGTGGCGCGAGAACGCTACGCGGCGGTTTAGCTCACAGCAACGTGCACACTATAATTAGAGAACGTTGGGAAATTTTTTTGTACCTTATGTTCATCTTCTTCTATTTATTATTATAATTCTAACGCTCATTATCTTAAAATCAATATTCGTTCATCGTTCACATGTCGATTTAACCATGCGGTACCGCACCAACTATAATCAGAGAATCTGGATAAAATTTGTGATTTATGTTCATTATCTTCTTCTTCTAATTTTTTATTCAAAAAAAAATAATTGCAATCACCACTGCAATTTAACACCACGGCACCTCGAAAACTATAACTAGAGGACCTGGTAAATTTTGTGATTATGTTTATCATCTTTTTCTTCTTGTCTTATTATTATTCATATTTCAAAAAAAAATACAATTCCAATCATCGGTGGTGCGGGGGTGCCACACTGCAATTTAGCTCACGGCACTTCGCCAACTATACTTAGAGAACGTGCGTAAATTTTGTAATTCATGTTGATCATCATCTTCTTATTATTATTTTTATTTTAAAAATTATAAGTGCAATCATTGGCGCACGCCATCGAGCCAACTATAAAGAACGTAGGTAAATTTTGTCTGGAGCGCCACGGCACCATACAAACTACAATTAAACAACGTGGGTAAATTGGTAATTTAAATTCATATTCTTCTTCTTCTTATTTTTTATTATTATTATAAATGATTTATCGGTGGCGCGAGAGCGCCATACAGATACTAAGCCCCCCAACTAAAGAACGTGGGTAAATTTAGTATTATGTTCTTCTTCTCCTAATTATTAATGTATTATTTTTCAAACGCTTATATTTTAAAACCAGTATTACTCCCTCGTTACTGATTGATCAAAAAAACATGGGTTCTTTGGAAATCGTAGAAAATTGCGCAATAATAATTTTTAGGAAATACATTTTATTGATAAATAATATGCATTCTATTGATAATATTAAAACTGTTAAAAAAGTATATCTCGGCCACGGAATGATTATAAACATAATGTCATTGCGCAACTAAAACTATAGTTTATTAAGCTGTTTTTTTAATTTAATTCAAAAAAGTGGTAGACTAGCATTGAAAAATGCTCTAAGAATAGAGAAAGGGGCGATTTTCCCCCAGGCGTATGTTAAGACCGAAAAGATGTGAACTAGTCTGAGATGGACATTTGTTGTTGAGTTTGCCAGTTTCCAGGGTTTCCATCAACCCTGGTGTGGTCCGTCCGGCACGCCTTTCGCCTTGCTCACCCTCTCTTCCCACTCCCGGAGGAGCTCAGCAACCGCTACGGGGTTTGCCCAAGGGTCCTCTGGTCCCAGTGTCGTATTGATGTGTGTGCATGTAAAAAGGTGTTGTGTTGTGTGTGTTTGTGTTTTGCATAGCGGGCAGTTTGGTGATGTGTGTTGTGTTGGATTGATTTTGTGTAGGTAGGAGTAGAGGAAAGGAGATTTCCCTGCCCTGAGTTGGGCGAGGGTTCTCCTGACCCCGCGAGGAAGATTTTCTTCCTTTTTGCTTATTGCTGGTGCTTTTGTTTGAAGTATTGGGTTTATTGGAGTGTTATTTATGTGGTTTGTGACTGTGTTTGTGTGGATTTGTTGTTTTAGTGCTTTGTAAGTTTTGTTGTGTATGTCTGTAGGTATGTTTGTTGTGTAGTTGTTGGTGTGAAATATTGTTTGCTTTTTGAGCCTGCTGGGTGCAGGTTGTTGTGTTAAATAATTAAGTGGGTTGTTTGTGTACATGACCGCCAATTTTGCTTGTTTTGCGTGGAGTTGGATGTGTGTTGCTATTGGGAGGACTTTAGCCTCTGTGTGTATGATGTGTGTGTTTGTGTCTGTGGTGTGCCCTGTTGCGACCCTGAGAGCTGTGTTTTGTATTGTTTGTAGTTTGCTGATTTGTGTGTGTGATGTAGTGGGGCCCCAGACTGTGCTGGCATACTCGATTATTGGTCGAGTGATTGCCTTGTATGTGTGTATGAGTGTTTCTTTTGGTTTACCCCACGTTGTTGCTGTGAGTGCGTTTATGATTTTGAGTGTTTTGCGTGCTTTGCTGTGTGTGTTTGCGATGTGTGTGTTGAATGTAAGCTTGGGGTCGAATGTGAGCCCCAGGATTTTTGGGTTTTTGGTTGTAATGAGTGTTGTGTTGTTTATTTGTAGTGATAATTGTGTGTTGTACTCTGCAGGGTCTGGTGTGAATAGTGTGGATCATAGGTCACCGACCTTCGACGGCTCAGGGGGGGGGGGTCCACACCCCCGGGTGTGGAGGTTTTTGACGGCGGGGGGGGTCACACCCGGGGGTCGACCCTTGCTTTTTGGGGGGGCCCCTTTGAAAAAAAGCACGCGGGGGTGCTTGGGGTCCAATTTTTTACCATTTTTTTGACCAAAATTGACAATTTTTTGACGAAATTTGACCATTTTTAAAAAAAAAAAACAAGCATTTTGTGGCATTGTCTGGGGGGGGGGGGGGGGGTCAAAAATGGGCTTTAGGGGGGGGGGTCAGGGGTTCGAGGACTGGTCAGAGTGGGGGGGAGGGGTCAAAAATGGGCCCCCCGGATTTTTAGGGGGGGGGGATGGGTCTCAGATGGCCGTAGGGGGGGGGTGACCCCCCCCCCCCCTACCACCCCCCCTTCGGTGACCTATGGTGTGGATGTTGTTTTGCTTGCATTTAATGTTAGTTGGTTGTTGTCTGTCCATGCTTGTATTGCGTGTAGGTATGGTTGTATTTGTTGTTGAGCTATGTGGTGGTTTGGGTGTGATGCATATATTGTGATGTCGTCTGCATATGTAATGATGTGTACGTTTGGTGGTGGTGTTGGTATGTCTGCGGTGTAGATGTTGAATAATGTGGGTGATAGACAGGATCCTTGTGGGACTCCTGTTTTGATGAGTTTTTGTTTTGATTTGTGGTTGTTGTATGTGGTGTATGCTTTGCGGCCTTTGATGTAGTTGTTTATGAATTTTGTGATTGTTGTTGGTACTTGTGTTTGTGCGAGTTTGTGTATGAGTGTGTGGTGATTGACAGTGTCGAAAGCTTTGGACATGTCCAGAGCTACGACAACTGTGCCGTGTGGTGGTTTTGGTTTGTTAAAACCTGCTGCTATGTGAGTGTAAAGTGTTTGTAATGCTGTGTAAGTGGAGTATTGTTTTTTGAAGCCGTGTTGGTGTGTAATGTTTGGAATGTTGCTTGTGATGTATGGGTGTATGATTTTTTCGCAAGTTTTTGCGAGTGCGGATATGAGTGAGATGGGCCTGAATGATTGGCTGTTGTTGATGTTTTTGTTTGGTTTTGGGATTGGGATGTAGTTGGAAAGTTTCCAACTACATCCCAATCCCAATCCTCTGGCACCTGAGATGGACATTATGTGAACTATAGGAAATTCACTCTTCATTTGGCCAGCTGCTGACTGAATAAAAATTTCTACCATATGATATAGATTTGTTTATACATTGATCTAATCACACAGCACTATGAATTTTTTTAGTCTGATGAAATGTCAATTGAAAAAATCATATTCACAGCAATCTTTGACAAGAGCGAAATCACCAATTTTTCAAATTTATAGTTGTTTCTTACACAAACAAAATATATAGCCTTTTAATTGAAAAAGTGGCGATTTGTCAAAGATTGCTGTGAGCAAGGGCGTAGCCAGGGGGGGGTTGTAGGGGTGGCAACCCCCCCCCCTTTTGGGTTGGCGGAGATAAAAATTTGGGGGTCCAAAGAGAACAATTTTAAAAAATTTCCTCGCGCTTCGCTCCGCTCAGCGCTCGACATTTATATACCTTTTTACAACATTTAAGTGATGTATTTATTGAATTTCAAAGACAAGTTTAGAAAATTTTTTCGTGCTATTGCACGATTTTTAATGTTATACCTTTTTTTAAACCGGAAATTTTTCAAGTTTAACTTAAAAAAACAATGCAAATAACAACAAAAAGAATCACCTAGCGCGAAGCGCAAAAATTTTTACCCTTTTTTAATGTCTTTTTTACGGTATTTTGAAAATTTGGCGTACAACCCCCTACAACCCCCCCCCCTTTTGAAAAATTTGTATGGAGTACAACCCCCCCTTTCCGAAATCCTGGCTACGCCCCTGGCTGTGAGTATGATTTTTTCAATTGACATTTCATCAGACTAAAAAAATCAACAGTGCTGTGTGATTAGATCAATGTATAAACAAATAAATATCATCATATGGTAGAAATTTTTATTCAGTCAAGCTGGCCAAATCAAATGCGAATTTCCTATTGTCCACATAATATTCATGATTCATTCCAGACTAAAGATAAATTCTATCAGGGTGAAAATATATGAGAGCAAT
>JASAMX010005371.1:0-13548 GCA_030248175.1 Microlaimidae sp. YZB2_3
TTTTGACAAAGTAAAATTGTCGTTTGGAAGCGTTAAACGGTTCTTTGGACAGACCAAAGGGCGTCCAAAGCACAGTTCAACGTGTTTAAAAGCAAGTTGAAATAATGCTAAAATTGTCTAAAGAACAATTTAATTTTACTTTGTTAAAAATGTCCTTTGGACACTTTGGACTAAAGAAAGTTAGGAAAATTAAGGGGAACCGCTCTCGCAGGAAGAAATAAACGATAAACACATAGAGAAAAATAAAAAAAAGTTACATAACCAATATATAGGATTTCCACAAAAAAAAGAGAACCACATCTTTTCATGAAATTTTTTAGGTATGAACTATGCTTGAAATGTTTATAGCTTGAAAGTTAACAAAGTAAAATTAAATTGTCCTTTGGACAATTTAATTTTACTTTGTTAAAATTGTCCTTTGAACGAAGTATGAACCATGCTTACATTGTTTATCGCATGAAAGTTAATATGCTTTATAAGGAACATAATGTTTAACATAATACTGACTAATGATAAAAATTATCGCCAATGATAAGCAATATGCTAAATATTATGTTTGTGCATGTTCAGATTAAAACATATTCACGTTCATATGATAAACAATTTAGACATCTTAGTAGTTCAAAAAAAGTATATCCATATTATTATTAAATAACAAACAAAAAAATTTTCTGCAGATCTCAAAAAATAATTATAATATTGCAGATGGTGTCTATAAATAATTCTGCAGATAGTTTATATAAATACAGTTGAGATAAGTCAAAAATAATGTGAAAAAAGTCAAATTTTATATAACGACTAAGGAAACGTCTCTTTTTGTTTAATATTCACCATATATCATTTATTTTAGAGGCATGTGGCTAATGAACCTTTATTTTTATTGAATTTTAAAAAGATTTGTTTTTAGTAAAGTTAAATGATGAGCTTAAACTTCACAATAAAGTGTTATATAAAATTTACAACTATGTTTCGAAAAATGAAACTATAATGCGTAAAGTGGATGCTAACTGACATTAACGGTGAATTTATTAAACTTTACGAAATCGTTTAAACTATCTATGATGATTAATATTTAATCCGTGTTTTATATATAATAAACTAACAAATTTAGCTATTTTATATGACAAAATAGAAAATCATACGTTTTTATCCTAAATATTGTTTATATTGTGTTGTTCTGTTTATGAAGTTTTGTTAAATTTGCAATTTAGTAATTTATATACAAAAACAAACATCCACATAAATCTTGACATAATTCGGCATTCCCATGCTTAAACAAAAAATATCCAAGCTAGGTATTTTACCTTTAACTTTACAACTTTAACTTTTAAGGTTTAACTTTACAAAATTCCTTCAATGTGTAACAACGACAGCGTGACCGATACAAAATAATATTGCGTACGCAAAAAATTAATTCACCGCACGTATTAAAGATAAAAAGTAAAGTGACCGATACAAAATAATATTGCGTGTGCAAAAAATTAATTCACCGCACATTTTAAAGATAAAGAGTAAAGTAACCGATACAAAATAATATTGCGTATGCAAAAAATTAATTCACCGCACGTATTAAAGATAAAGAGTAAAGTGACCGATACAAAATAATATTGCGTGTGCAAAAAATTAATTCACCGCACGTATTAAAGATAAAGAGAAGGAGATACAAAATATATGTTGCAAAAAATAATCACCTTAAAAATTAATGACAATCAATAATATACTTAAAAAAATATCACAATAGATAAAGAGTAAAGTGACCGATACAAAATAATATTGTATACGAAAAAACAATAATTTATCGCACGTATTAAAGAATAAAATAACATATTTTATAAGGATGCACAATGCAAGAAATCTTTTGTTTTATGCATCATTGTCTTGCCGCGGTGTCTTTTTTCTCGTCATTTTGTATTATTTAAAATTCTTTAAAAACAAATGTTCAAAATTCTCCAAAAAAAACAACATTTTTTTGATGATCTGAGTGGGCTTTTTTTATTTGTGAAGTTTTATACTGCGCTTTTTAGGCAAATCCTTAAAAAACTGTAAAAATCTAACAATACAGAATTACAGAAAAGTTTATGTTACGGAATAGCTCAGATGCTTAACTATTAATCTAACTTCCTAATTTTTGCTTCAACTCAGGATCAAAATTATTACAGTAATGATTTTTGAAGGCTTTCACTCTATACCCCAACAATATACACAAGAAGACACAAGAGCAGAGGCGAGAACATCCCACAAACCGCGAACACCCCCCTCACGAAAAGGGGACGAAAAACGAAAGCACGCAAAAAAAAAAAGAACCAAAAAAGAAGCACAAAAAAACAAGAAGACAAAACCCGCACGCACAAACGAAACAAAAAAAAAGCCCCAAGCCCACAAGAAAACACAGGACAAGAAACCCAAGACAACAAAAAAAAAAACAAACCCAGACACCTACGAAGATACACGAGCGATACAAGAACACAAAAAAACCGCGAAAAAAAACAAAACCAAAAAACAAACAAAAACCAGCTAGCAAAAACGCATACAGAAACCAAAACGACAAAACAAAAACAAAAACGAATAAAAAAAGCCCTATACAGATAAACCCAGAAAAATAAAACAGAAAAAAAAACACAAAGAAAACAACCACAAAAAAATAGAAAAAAGCTACGCAGCAACACAAAACAAAAAAAAACAAAAAAGAACACAAAAAACAAAAAAACACAAAAAAAAATATAACAAAAAAAAAAAAAAAAAATAAAAATAAAAAAAAAAAATACAAAAAAAAAATAAAAAAAAAAAAAAAAAAACAAAAAAAAACAAAAAAAAAAAAAAAACAAAACAAAACAAACCAAAAACAAAAAAAAAAAAAAAAAAAAAAACACAAAACACAAAAAAAAAAACAAAAAAAAACAAAAAACACAAACAAACCAAAACAAAAAACACCAAACAAACAAAAAACACCACAAACAACAAACAACACAAAAACAAAAAAAAACAAAAACCAAAAAACAAAAAAAAAAAAAAAACACCAAACCCAACAACAAACACAAATTTTTGAAATTTTATTTTGAACTCATAAACTTCCTCCAAGTTGGTTAACCGCAATAGTTGTACCAGTTTTTAAAAAAGGTAGCCTTAGTTATCCCACAAACTATCGGCCAATTTCATTAACTTACATAGCGTGCAAAATTATGGAGTCTTGTGTTTATGATCAATTATTTGATTATTTAAAAAGAAATAATTTAATCACAAAAGCTCAGCATGGTTTTCTAAAAAACGATCCACATGCTCCCAAATTTTAGAATCGCTTGATAATTGGCATAAAGCTATTGAAAAAAACCAATTAATTGACACAATATACATTGATTTTAGTGACGCTTTTGACACAGTTTTGCATCAAAAATTGCTTTCTACATGTAAGCTAAAAACATATGGAATTTCAGGAGACCTTCTCTATTGGATCGAAGCTTTCTTGTGTAATCGTACACAAAAGGTTGTACTTGAAGATAGCTGTTCAAACTCTTGTACAGTTTGTGTGCCTCAAGGATCGGTGTTAGGTCCGTTACTCTTTTTGATTTTTATTAATGACCTCCCCTACGAAGTTTTAAATGTAGAGTGTAATTCTTTGCCAATGATATCAAAATATACCATATAAGAACTCAAAATGAAGACAATAAAATCTTACAAAGAAGTTTAAAAAAGCTCATTGCTTGGACAAACAAATGGGAACTTAGGATTGCACTGAACAAGTGTTGTATCGTTTACATGGGTTATAAAAATCCAAAACTACCTGTTTTTGTAAATCAAACCCAGCTATCTCAAAACATTGAAGCCCCCGATCTTGGTGTTCAAATTTCTAATACTCTGAAATTTTCTAGTCATTGTAGTTTTATAGCAAAATCAGCATTTAAAATTTTAATTGTAATTTTTAGATTTTTGAAAACAAAAAATGTTAGTGCTTTGGTAACTGCGTTTAAGGCATACGTAAGACCAATACTGGAATACTGGACTCCAGTTTGGTCTCCTTTTTTTTAAAAGATATTGACTGTATTAAACAAGTGCAACGAACCTTTAATCGTCGTTTATTTGCTAGATGTGGTCCTGACCCTACGTATAATTATGTTAGTAGACTACGTTATTTAAATTTAAAATCCCATGAGGAACGTAGAATTCATTTTGATTTAAAATTATGTTTTTCTATCGTAAAATCGTAAATAATTTAAATGATCTAAGATTTTTACAATTTTTTTAATGGGGAAACTACATTGTTCACAACGATCATAATTTTAAACTAAAAATATCTCATGCAAATAAAACTATGTTTTTTAACTCGTTTCCTTTAAGGTAGCAAGATACTGGAATATGTTACCATTCAAAATTGTAAATACTCAATCAATGACGAGTTTCAAAACAAAAATAAAAAATTTCAGTTTTGACTATATAACTAAATTTAATAGGTACTTATGAAGTATCCCTTGTGGCTCTGTGTATCCTTCCATTTTATCCATAACAATCCATTATGTTGTTTTGACATATTTTTACATTTTATTCTTTCCTGTGTTTGATTTTTATTTTTCCTATGTATTGATAAAATATGTATTCATTTTTTTTTCTTTTTGTGTTACAATATTACTACTGGTATTGTTGTATGAAAGATTCAATTCAATATGTTTTTTTGACAAAAAAAACAAAACAAAAAGTAAGGGCTAAATTATAGTATAAAAATTAATTAAAGCATATAATAAATAAAAATATGCAAAAAATCTGAAAACCAAACGTGGATATTCGTTGTTAAATTGCTGAATTTTAATTATTTTAAAAATCCAACCACAAAGCACGGTAGACAACGTTCTATTTTCCACCCTAATTTCCTTCGGTTTCTCGCATTTTGGTGAAAATACGACGACAAAATTTATTTTATTTTTCAACTTATTGTCGTTTTTTTTTTGTTTTTATTTTTACATATAAATATCAGAAGTTTTTTAAAATAATATATATAAATAAAAAAAGCAATATCCAAGATTAGTGATTGATTTAGGGTCGATGGAGCGGTAGGGGGCTTTTAGGGCCACAAGCAGGGAACTTGGAGCCATCGAAAATTTTTGGGAACTTGGAGCCACGAGCCATGAGAACTTGGAGCCTTTCAGAAAAAATTGGTTTGAGGTAAAATTACGGTTTCGCTTAGGCTTAGGTACACGTTTTAGCGACTTTTATTTTTGGCTCCAAGTTCCCTACTTACGGCTCCGAGTTCCCCACTTACGGCTCCAAGTTCCCTATTTTTTGGCTCCAAGTTCCAGCTCCAAGTTCCCAAGGCTCCATCGATCCTAAATCTATGGAGCCGAGGAAACTGTGAAATTTTTAGGAACTTGGAGCCTTAAATGGGGAACTAAAATCCGTAAGTTGGGAACTTAGAGCCGAAAGTAAAAAAACGCTAAAACGTTAACCTAAGCCTAAACGACACCTAAATCTTAACCCAAACCAATTTTTCTAAGGGCTTCAAGATCCCACTGTTGGTGGCTCCAAGTTCCTAAAAATTTCTGATGGCTCGACATTCTCTGCTTCTGGCTCTAAAAATTCCGTACCCAAACTTCTGAGCTGTGGTTTTAAAGAAAACCTAGCATTATGCTATGGAATTTTTGTCATTTTGGTTCTTTTATCGTGTACTATAAAATTATGCAGGATTACGGTAGTGTTGAGCGCAGACGACCGCATAGTATGTGCTGTACTTAATGTTTATTACAAGTACCACTCCAAAAAACTTATTACATTATTATTTTTAAAACAAAAAAACATCCATTCATTTGTTAAAAATTAAAACTATTATTCAGTTTATTGTTAGAACATATTTGTACACCTAAAGACACACACAAATCTTTAAAAAACATTATCACAAAGTAAAATTTTGAAAACTGTAAAAAATTAAAAGCAACCCATATTTATGCATTTTTTAACTTCAACTTCATTGAATTATTCTGAAAACCGATAAAGTCTCGCAAAATTTCTTTAAAATTTTTAAAATATATCTGTTTTTTATCTTTTAAAAGTTTGAGCAAATGGTTTCAGGGCTCAGTGCATGGATCGGCAAAAGTCACCAAAATATATCTGGTACCGTTTGTAACTGGTAGTCCTTCGTGCAAATGTGTCAATTTTCCCGGGTGAAATAAAACGGAACCCTAAAAATAACGATTTAAACAAGTTAATTGCGATTTTTAACAAATAAACAAAAATCTTTTATTAGCGAAATTAAACAGTTCTATTGTCCAATTTTTTCTTAAATAGACTATTTCGACATAAGGCGTTTTACACAGTAAAATTCCGATACACAATAAGACGAAAGTGGAAATAAAAATATTATTTGAATAAAAACTTTTATTAACTTATCAATGTAAAATATTGCGTAAAAACTAATTTTAAAATAGTGTATGGATTAGATTTGTATAAATAAAGTTATTAAATTTTAATTTTGTAAAAATCTCAACATAAAAAATAAAATTGCGATGAAATGACGGCAAAATTTGGTGTTTGGTTTTTTCAAAAACGTTCATCTTAGGTATGAACGACACAGTAGCAATCACAGTTTTAATCTTAGTGATTGCTGTATCATGATGTACTTTTATTGACATTAAAATAAAAATTCGTTTATTTTTAGTTTTCAAGCTTATTTAATCTGTTTATTGTTATTTATTATTGAAATTTTTGGTTAAATTAGATACTAACTCGATTTAGCTCGACAAATTTACCTCAAAGCTTTTCTTCAAAGAAAAACTGTTTTACGAAGCCCAAATAAATTATAAAAAACAGGCAAACTTTTGATAAAGTTATTTGATAAAGTTTTTTTTTTCATTTTTAAAGTTACCTTAGGCTTAGGTTGTATTAAAAAAATATTGGAGTAAATTTTTCGAAGTAAATCGAATTAGCCTACAAATTTTAAGTGTTTCAAAACATACGCTATTTTATTACTGAATAAATTTTGGGGCCAATATTGATTTTAAATATCGACATCGAAACTTTAGCGTGATCTGGGAATCTTTAGTAGTGCGACACTCAAATTCCCGACTTTGAAGAAGTATTTTAATTCTAATTTTCTAATTCTAATTTTAATAAAACATCTAATTTTTAAGTTAAGGCAGCTGAATTTTATGATATTAGATTTTATGTTTTAAATATTTGAAACCAAAGCTCTTGGAAAAGTTAGTTAATAAAAAATTATATAATATATATTGCGTACACACACACACAATGGTCCGCATATCAGGGCGAAAAAGCATTCACGCGAACGTACTCTGATTCTAATCACGCAATTTTATTTTTTATGTTGACATTTTTACGAAATTAAATTTTAATTACTTTATTAATACAAATCTAATCCCTACATTATTTTAAATATAGTTTTTACGCAATATTTTACATTGATAAGTTAATAAAAGTTTTTATTCAAACAATATTTTTATTTCCAATTTCGTCTTATTGTGTATCGGAATTTTACTGTGTAAAACGCCTTATGTCGAAAAAATGCGAAATTTAATTAATTTTGTCTAAAAACGGCGTACTTTCCTTGATGGGTTTTTTTAATATAATTCTTTTATAGATTTACCAATAAACTCCGGAGGTTTCTTCGTGCAACTTGCAAAATGAACTTTCATTTTTTTTTTCAAATAAAACTATGTGCATTTGTTTTATCCAAGTTAAAAAAAGGAAATCTAAAAAACTATAGGCACACCGAAAGTGGCTGACTTATTTGTTCAGGGAGAAAAAAATATTTTGTTTATTTTTATTGTTTTGTTTTCAGTCAATTTAGTTGCTTTCAGTAAATTATTTCTTTATTTCAGTTGAATTTTAAATATTTTTAATAAACTTTTAATAAAATTTTTAATTTCAGCTGTTTTAAGTATGAGGATAGAATGAGACTACATGTGGTTTGAAATGTCCCATGATTATTGCAAACGTTTTAACCTTTGTTGTTGTGGCAATTAACAGATTTTTATTCTCCTGAAAAAATCAATGCCACGATACTATTCTTTGTGTTTAGAAATTTGATGTGTTTTTATTATTTTTAATACTAGTGTTAGATTCTTGTTTTGATTTATATTTTATTTTGCTCTTTTAATTTTTTTTTATTTTATAGGCAAATAAAACCTAGTGGCTTTAATAATTTGCAGTAATAAATCGACAATTTACCAATAAAATAATTTAAAATTTTCAACAAAAAAAAAGGTTTAATATTAAAGATTAGATGCCTTATTTATTACAATTATTTATCAAATTACTCAATTTAGAACAGAAAAAATTTAAGGAGTAAAGTTAACTAAGTTTTGTATATTTTGTAAAAAAGCGAGAATTAAGAAAGAATTTTGCGTTTAGATTCGTTTTTAAACAAAAAACTCCCAACCGAACAGTTTTAATTGGTCGGTTCATGTCCCTATACAATGTGCGAGGTCAGCCAGATACATATAATTTAACCATAGTAGTAATATTATTTTTTAACTTGAAGTTTCTATATATTTTTTAGTGTCAAATAGCAAGTTTAAAATTATGAAAATATAGTTTCCCACAAATAATTTATTTAAACCGAAATGCCACGAGGTAGCGACAAATCACAAAAAATAAAAGTGTTTTAGCAAAACCTCTTGAAAACTATATTTTTAAATAATATAAAGTGTTCCAAATGGCCTTAAAATTTTGATAGACTTTGAAACTGCAAATTTTCCTTAATTTCGGTCCACAAGGTAGCAAATTCTAATTTTGGAAAACTGCCAACCATTCCATTTATAATTATTTGGAATGGCTTAAAAAATACTGAACTTTACAAAATACTTTCAAATGAAAATTAAGCGCTGTTTATTTAAAATTTTGTTATGGTTGAATTATTTAAAATTATATTTAATCTATCTCTATGTATAATGTCTATTTAAATTATATTATAGTTGAATTATATCTGGCTGACGCTGAAAATTGGAATGAACACATGAGAAGACCAATTAAAATTGTGCGGTAATGACGTTTAAAAAAACAAATAAGAACGCAGAATTTTTTTAATTCTATCTTTTCACAAAATATACAAAAAATAACCAACTTTAGCTCTTAAGAAATTTGCATTTAGGTTACAAATTAAGTAATTTGATAAATAATTATTAAAATACAGTTTTTAATCTTTGTTATTAATCCGCTTTAGTAAAAAATTTTGATTTGCCTATAATTATTTTTAATCCTGTTTATTTTTTTAAAAAATACTCGCAATCCATTCTTGTTTATTGCATTATTGTTATAATTGTTGCAAATGAAAAAATAAAAAAATAAAATTAACATTTTTAAAAAAACAAATTCCAAATCGACTTATTATTGTAAGAAAAAGCAAAAAATTGAACGGTCATTTTTCAAATTAATATCTGTTTACGAATTTTGTGCAAAAACCCCATGGTTTGTTAGATTTGTTGCTTCCAAATAGCCTTCGGGTTTAGTTTTTTGACCTTAATAATATTATTCTCTTCACTCTAAATTTGATTAATCTATATCTATTTCCTTTTTATAAAATTTTACTGATTAAAAATAAATTCTATCAGGGTAAAAATAGATGAGTGGTAAAGTAACCACTCGTTTTTTGAGAAAATATCACGTGCAGAGAAACACATGACGCAACTAAATAATAATTGGTTACATAACCGCTGAAAACTTTTTTTCAATTTTCTCGCTCACGGGTTTAATGTTTATTTCTTCCTGGCGGAGAGCGGTTACGCCCTTAATTTCAGCCTGGAAGACTTTAGCTTTATTTGTGTTTTTTCTGCGTTATGAAACTATTTAGGGTAACTGACTTAATTTCGGCCACCTTTTTTGATTTTTTTGAATAAGTTTTTTTTTTGGCTTTTTGAATCAAGCCAAAATTTGGCCTAAAAATCAAACAATAGCTATATTTGTTATTTCAGTGCAAAATTTGAATATTTCTGTTACACTTAAAAATCAGTGAAGGTTTAAACCTTTTTTTTCAAGTGGCCGAAGTTAAGGTGCGTGCCATTTATTTCGGCCACCTACAAAAAACTGGCCATAACTATTGCTTAAACGAACAATAAAAATTTCTAAAGGTTGTAAATTTACCCTTAGGTATTGCTCTTGGTACATATAACTTAATTTTTTCCGTTTGCGTACTTTAATAGTTATTAGCAAGACTTTAAATAATTATGTCAAAACCTTAAAAAAACAAGTTTTAATAATTTGTATTTTTTGTTCAATTTTTATTTTTGGCTTAAAAAACGTCAAAACAAAATCAAACGAGCAAAAAAAATCTTTATAAATACGGTAGTACAATGATATTTAAAAACAACAAAAAACCGCAGGTTCTTTCACCTAAATTTTCAGGTGGCCGAAATTAACGGAATCTTAAAATGCGCAGTTAGTTAAACATATTGCAAAATGATTTTGAAGAAAATATCAAAACATGAAAATTAACAACTTTAAGCCTTAAATAGAAGATATTTTAAGGTTATATATTGCTTCGTTCTAAATTTGATGCAGTTTAAACACAAAGCAAAAATTAGGAAAATCACAAAAAAATCATTTTTTGTAAGAAAATGTTGATATTGTAGAATAACAAAAATAAAAAACTTTTGCAAAAACACTTTATTCAACATTACTCCAGTTACTTTTGTGCGAGTTCTTTTGTGTTTTAAAAATAAGCCAATTTTCTAACACCCTAATATGGTGGCCGAAATTAAGGCGTGGCCGAAATTAAGTCAGTTACCCTATATGTTATTCTGAATTTTTTAAGTATATTTAAATTATTTTCAGAACAATAAGTTTTTTTCTTTCAAAATTTTTAAGTAAAAAGAAACTGTGTTTAAACGTTGTTTTATTTGTTTATCTGGAATTTTTTTACATCATGTAAAGTTAAGAAGCGTCATTTGCGCTTAATTAGTTTCTAATAAATAAGTACATGTTATTTCATAATTTGAGAAAAAATTGTTTTAAAGAATATTCTACTAATTTATTTTTATTTATTTAAACATTTCTTATAAATAGATAGGACGTTCTTAAGATATACCATTTGTTGATCGGTACAATTGCAGTTTTTACGTAAAAATCTGGTGCCGCCCCCTTCGAAATCTTCACCAATCCTGTTCAGCGCGACGTTGATACTGTAGGTTGATTGGTCGAAATGGGGGCGGAGACTGGGTTGCTCCTCCGCTCTGTAGCGAACCACGAAAATACCTTTCGCGTGAGGTTCCTAAACGATAAACTGCTAAATTTAAAATATTTAAAGCAAGTTCCAAAAAAGTTAAAAGCATTAAAACGTTATTAACATTGTCAGCAAACAAGAATTAGAAAGAAAAATTGAGATTTTAAAAATGTAAACTGCAAATATAAATTGTAAAACTGTAAAATTCAATATACAATTGTTTAATATGTAATCTATGAAACTGCTTCATATTTTTATTTCTTTTCCAAGCCTGTAAAAGTAGATAAACTTCTTCCTTAAAACAATTGTTTTAAAAAATATTTATTCTACAAATAAGTAAGGGACGATTTAGGCTGAAAACCTGTTGGGTTTAACAATTTATAAAAAATTAATATTTTATAAATTAAGGAAAAGTACAACAAATTTAATGTGAGTTTAATGATGACTATATTGTTAAAATTACGAAAAAACAACAAACTTAATGCGGTTTTAACAATAAATATATAAGTTGTTTATTACTAAATAATTATTTGTATTAATATTTTATTCGTTGTTTTCTTCGAAAACACAACAAACTATAGGCAAATAAAATCCAGCAGACCTTAGTAATTTTAGTATCGAATCGACTATTTAACAATAAAACCATTTAAAATTTTTAGCGAAAGCGGTTAAATAATAAAGATCAAAACCCATATTTTAATATAAGTACGGAGGCCTTGAGGGCTGTGCTGTTGTTGAATATTATTAAAATTATCGTATTGTTGCATTGCGATAAAAGACAGAAATAATTTAAAATTAATTATTCAACGTTTCAACCTGATAAAACACAGACCTTCGTCAGGAAATATTTTCTGACGAAGGCCTGTGTTTTATCAGGTTGAAACGTAAAATAAATAAATTCAAATTATTTTTGTCTTTAATCGCCATGCAACAATACGATAATTTCAACCATATTTTAATAGTTATTTATCAAATTACTTAATTTGCAACCCAAATGCAAATTTTTGAGATGCTTAAGTTGGTTAATTTTTGTATATTTTAAAAAGGTGGAATTCAAAAATTATCTGCGTTCTTATTTGTTTTTTTAAACGTAATAACCGCGCAGTTTTAATTGGTCCTGTCATGTCTGCATTCTGATTTTCTCGATCATTCAGATATAATTCAATCATAAGAGATTTTAAATCAACATTAACAACAACTCAAATTAAATAATAAAAATAATAATTTTTTCGTCAAAAGCAAGTCTTCTCGCGGTAAGATCGTCTACTTAGCGCAAGCTTAGGAAACTTTTTTGAGATAGTGTCCCCGCCCCCATATAATTATAGAAAGCAATCTAAAACAATGAAGTGAGAAAAAAACACAAGAAAAACAGAAAGAAGAACACAGTAAGTAAGTTCAAAGAAACAAGTATGTAAATCTTAAAATATTTTTTTTTAATTCTATATAAAATTTTATTTTATATAAATTTTCTTTTGTTTGTTTAGTTTTTTTAGATTATTATTTTGTATCATAATTTCTGAAAATAAATCTCATAATAAGATTTCTGCCCTAACTTCTCTCCCTAAAATCCTTTCTTAGAAGTGGAGCCTTTGACTATTTCACCCTATTTCAGCAACAGTGCTGATATAGGCACCTTGCACTGAAACGCAGTTTATACATGAAGTATGCAATATACATAAGTGTCACCATAATGGATAATTACCGTACTCCTACTTATCTTTTCGTAGTATGCAGATCAACCGATAGAAAGCGCGCGAAATTTCGATCGGTTGATCTGCATACTACAAAAGATAAGTAGAAGATACGGTAATTATCCATTATGGTGACAACTATGTATATCGCATACTTCATGTATAAACCGAGTTCCAGTGCAAGGTGTCTATAGGGTTTTAGGCGGCCATATGGAATATCCATAGCCGGCCTACCGTTGTCCTAAAAAATTGATTTATTAAATATTTTACTTTACTTAATTTTCTAAAAGAATATTTGACACGAGAGAGTGTCCAATTGTACATGGAATTTTTGTCCAAAATTTTTGCTAAAAAAATTACACATCACGTGCGCAAGTTTTTGCGACTTTTCTTGCAAAAATCCGTCAATTTTTTTATTTTTCCTGGGGAGCGATTTGAAACGCAGTGTTAGTTTTCTTGCGACTTTCTTTGCACTGTAATTATTTTCGCACAATATGTGCATGTACGACTTTTCTAGCAAAATTTTGTTCAGACATTTATAGTACAGTCGGACATGTCGGATATTATTTTGTTAATATTATTCAGTTATTTTCATTTACATATTTTATTACTTGTTTCAAACGGACATCTACTTGTATCATATATTATTGTTATTATTTGGTTGTTTTCATATAAACAATACTAACTGAACCCCAAGACAGA
>JASAMX010005373.1:0-12500 GCA_030248175.1 Microlaimidae sp. YZB2_3
AACTAAAAAGCAAATATTTTTACACATCGATGTAATTCTTTTATGTAATCCTTATGATTTTTTATAAAAATACAACCTTGTGCTCGGAAATCTTGTAGCAACTTTTCGTCGACATATTCAACAAAGGCAAAAATAAGGCTTTTTATAAGGCATTTTTTACTAAGCAGATTTTAGTGCAAAAATATATAAAAAACCAACGTATTTTTATATTCATTTTGAAACCTTGATTGAAAATTTTTATAAAGTCTGTCAAGATATTAGTGTTTTAGTGAAAAAAATCCTGTAATTTTTACCTTAAAACGGTCGGCAAATTTTTGGCATAAGAAAAAATGCTGATTTTAAGTTTCTTATAAAAATTTTTATTTAAATGAAAAAGTGACAATTTTAAAATTTTAAAATGTTTATTTCAATAGAGTTTTTAACAAAAACAAAACGCAAAAAATATGATTTTATTAAATACCTGTACTTTTTATTGAACGGTTTTTCGCTTTCCATGTTTCACAATCAATGGGGTACCAATCTCAGGGTATTTTTTGAAAAAAACATTAATATTTAGCGAAATCATTCGATAAAATCAAAATAAATCAGGGTGTAAAAATAAAGTAAAAAATACGACGCCTGTTCTTTTTTTATATTTTCATAACAAAACTTTTTGCAGCAAAAATATCATTGTTCCAGGATAAAATGACCAAAAAAATCCTTATATTTAAATGGACTGAAATAATGTTGTTATAATGGCATATTCTAATAAAGCTTGTTATTCAGGATTTAAACATTTTTTGGTAAAGCATAATATATTTTTTTTATTTTTTATTTTTTATTGTCAAGCTCACAATTAAGCTAATTAGCCTGGGCTAATTGTGAGCTTGAGCTTGAGCCTGAGATTTATTGTGAGCTTGAGCTTGAGCTTAGTACTCACAATTAAATATATGTGAGTACCAATTGGTATTGAGCATTTGTGAGCAGCTCAATGCATCCCTACAATCAACATACATTTAGTAAGTTGCCTATCTCTAAAATACGATTTGCTTGAATCTGCGATTACAAAATAAAAAAATATTTACCTAATATATTGTACGCAAAAAAATTGGTTTATACATTAGCAGCTATATTTTTCAATACATTATGCATTGTTATTAATCGGTTTTTGCCAGCAAACACGTAAAAAGTTCTTACGTGCCTGCCTAAAGTACTAATCAGGGAAGAGCGCGGAGCGCTCTTTCCCTTATATTAAATGGGTTAAGTTACTGCGCGGTTAACCGTTGTTCATGGCGTCATAGAAAATCAACAAAACCTTTAATAGTTTAACATTTAATAGTTTAACAAAACCTTTATTAAAAATCTAAACATTTTACCTAACTAAAATATTACCCATATTTTTCTGATATTAAAAACCTAAAAACTTTTGCTAAAAATACCTGAATTTTATACTAATAAGCTTAATTTGCTTAACTTTTTTTTCGTGTTTTTTTTTTGGGGTCACCCAAAAATTTTTCCCTGTGGTAAATATTTGGAGCTGATTTTTTGCACGTAGATGCTAAATTGCCGCCTCACCTAATTTTATTCTCGTATATGCTCTATTGCCCGTAGTTAAACCTCTGTTCATGTGAAAAACGACCAGTTTTTTGTTAAGTTACGCATTAGGTACTGGAGTACTTGTGTGACACTTTTTTTCCTTACTGAATTACATATTAAGTAATTTAATTTATGATTTAGTAAATAAACAATTTAACATTTTAACATTTTAAACAATATTTTTTTAACATTTTAACATAAACAATTTAACATTTTAACAGGAAACAATTTATGATTTAATAAATGCACCAGTATTTTGCGAAAAAATTATGTTACGTTATTATATTATAGTTAATAATTTTAAGTTTTATTCTTTCTTATTTTTAGCACCTGGAGCTATATCTGGCAGTCTTTTAAAAATTATTAATCCAGATGTACAAAATTTCACGGAGGATTTGTTGGTACGTACATATACTAACAACAGACGAGCTTGGTTTGGATTGTATTACGTAAGTGTTATTTATTATTTATCACATTGCATCAAATGTACAACGAGATTTCACGGGGCAACTTAATCCTGCAGCGCCACGCTTACATCTTTTAGAAAACGTGGGTTAAATTTTTATTTTATGGACTTCTTATTTTTTTTTGTTCTGTGTTCGTTTTGTTTGATTTGGAACTTAATTGGGAACTAAGCCGTAATTTTGGCCTCCAATTAAATGTGTTAAAAAGGTAATTCGGTAATATTACCGTAAATTGTAAAGCAAAAAACCACCGCATAAATAAACAAAGTGATTTTTCTAGATTTTAATAATTATAGTTAAATATTAATACAATTTACTTAGAAACAATTCAATTGATGTAGTTTTTTAAATTATACCTTATTTTCAAGTTTTCCTTAATTTGATAACAGTTTATTTACTTAAAGATTCAAACATAATAATTTAGTGGAAAAAATTTATAAGTACACGTGTTTATAATTTAATAGATATTTCCTCATTTATTTTTTTGTGAAAATTATTCATACTTTCATAAATACTACTTTAATAAAAGATATCACCATTCTGATTGTGTATAATGTAGTTGAAGGAAATGGTGTAGATTTTATTTCAAACTGACATGTTTCGGACTAATTCCTTAGTCCCTTTTCAAGGCTATATTACATTTGTTAGGATCGCAGAACCTAATTTAAATAAATTAAAGAGTATAATTTTAATTTTATATTGATTAGTAAAAATATATTTTAATTTTAAAATTGACTAGTAAAAATAATTATAATTTAAATCAGGTTTGTTTAAGCCCTCCGAACAAATGTTAACGGCGCTTACCGGGAGAAAGATAAAACGGCACACAGGAAAATAAAACAAAATAAAATAAAATAAAAAATTAGTAATACATATTTATATAGCATAAATTTGGCAATTTTCTCAAATGTTTAAATTTTTCACGGAAACCTTTATTTGAATTAATTTTTAACATATTTGTTACATTTATGATTTATATTTTGAAATTGTTTATAATTACAAGTTATTAATATTGTGTTTGTTGGTAAAATTAAGGCAAAATTTTTACAAGTTATTAATGTTGTGTTTGTTGATAAAATTAAAGCAAAAATTTTTAGGCAAAAATTATTAAAAACGATTGTTTTGTTTATTTTATAAATGTTTTTAGAAAATTTTTAGAAAAAGCTTTAAAAAGATTTTTACACAAATATGCTACAGGCTATTTTGTATTTTTTACTTAAAAAGACTAAAACACATAGTTAAATATTACGAAGCCTTTTTTGCATTGCTAAAATTAGAAGAGCATAGTTGTCAGAAACTGTAAGAGATCGATTAATTAACTTTGCAAACGCTTTTGTAAAAATAGCTTCTTTAAACTTACGTTGAAAACTGTATTTTTCGCGTTCATGAATTTGAAAATTTTTAAATACTACTTTAGTAAAAAACGTTTATTTAGCCAGAAAGCGCATCTGACACGCAGAGAGAGTGATCGCATCAGTGCAAATCAAATTTACAGTTTTGTGCAAAACCTTGTCCCGCCCTACATTACTGAGACGCAAGACGCGATATACACTCCATATCTTACGATCGATAAGATTCGCAAATATTTAAATTAACATAAAATATTAAAAAAGTGTACCCTGCAATTTTACTTCAGGATTTTAAGGACCCTCAAAATGTCATATAGTATTCGTGATCACGTCATATAGTCATATAGTCATTTCTCTGTGGGAATGGTTGTGGAAAGAGCTAATAGAATCACTTTTAGCCAATTAGTGCTTGGGAAATTTTTAATGGATGGAAGATATATCCTTTTTTCATTAGCACTAATTGGCTAAAAGAGATTCTAATACGTTTTAACTCTGTAAAGAATATTAACACTGACCAATTTCTGTTTAAATGGAAGGGTTTTGACTATCGTGTTTGGCTCGAAAATTCTTTGGTTGTTTCAATCTTGATTAGTGTTGTTACAGAATTACTGGTACTGGTACGATGCTTTCAAGACTTGATTTCCAGTATAATCTAAATTAGTCCTGAATAAGGGTTTTTTAGTATAGGAAAAGGATAAAATGATAACTAGCGCCAATCATATGTAGAAGATAAATTGGAAACAGCGAGCAACTAGTACATTTTACAAAAAAATTTCAAATATTTATTGGTTTAAAATCTCGACTCTTTCCCTTCAAAATTTCTTAAATACTTCTTAATATTACAAAAACAAAAACAGTTTTTTTGGGATTTTTAGTTTTTTGTCACTTCATGCCAAAAACCTGTACGAAATATCCAAAAACTGTACGAAATTGATGCGGCTAAATTTCGCAATCGAATAGATCAATGTGTACTAAACTATTTTGTTGTAGTAAGATTAAAACTAAACAGTGATATAACCAAAACTGGAATTCGCATTTTGAATAACTTTCTTCTGAATCATTTTTTTGTTGGTAAAAAAATGAACACTTAAATTTTTTAATGAACGTTATGGGCGTAGCCAGAAAGGGATAGATTTTTTGGGTAGGAAAATTGAGCGTTGCAGAAAGGTCAAAATTTTTTCACACTTCGCTCCGCTGAGCGTTCGATCTTTTTTCCCTTTATAACATTACAATTACAAAAACCCCATCCAGGTGTTATGATTTTTTTCGATTTTTTTGCGATTTGCTTTTATTTGCAGTGAATTTTTATGGGAAATAGTAGAAGTTATTTGTAGTTAAATTATAAAATACTCTTTTAATGTTTTAATTTGTTTCCTTTTCAAAGTTTTAGAAATGAAATTAAGGTATGCCATTATGCTTTCCATTAATTTTGCGTAAATTAAAATAGCAAGTATTGAAGTATCATTGAAAAGGAGTTGCACATTTTTTGTCATACTATACATTTTTGATGCTTGCAGAAAAAATTTTTATATTACATGTTTTTTTTTATTTAGTACGCAAAGAATTTTAATACGATGTAATATACATATATGTAGAGTGTTTGTCAAAAAAGTTAAAATGTTAAAGAACTGACTTAAATTCAGCCGAATTTAAGTCAGTTCTTTAACATTTTAACTTTAGCCACAACTTCGGCTCCAAATTGCAAGTTGAAATATTTTGACTAAAGGATCCATTGGACGTTCTTTGGACTGCCCAAAACACGTTTTGGATTTTACTTTGTCCGAAGCTATCTTTTGGACACTTTGGACGAAGTATGAATCAGTCTGTTCTGTTGGCAATAAATGTAAGCCTAATTTTTTATAAACTATATGCTAATTTGGCATTTTTTTAATTTAGAAGCCTCTAAATTTGTCGAATTATGGATGGTTTGATGGCGAGGAAGTAGTTTGGTATTATCACGAAACTTCGCTTTCTCAAGCTGAGGATAAACCATGTGTTATTATAGAAACAAATAAGTGGAGCGAGTATTCTTGTCACACAGCATTACCTTATATTTGCGAGTTTCAATTCCCAGGTATGTTATTTAAAACTTTTCTTTTAAAACCAAAAACGATTAGAAACGACGTGCTTTATTTCGGACTTGAAGTTTTTTCTGCGTCTAAGACCACGTTTGTATCTAATACGAAATAAGAAAGACTTAGGGACACTTCGCTCCTGACACTCCCGACACTTCGCTCTTATTTCACTTTTTGACCCACTTTTCTCGCGGCACACTTCGCTCTTGTCAAATTTTTGTAAACGTATTTTTTGCGAACATTATTATTGCTGCCCGTCTTGAGCCCATTTTTCTACTGGCTCATTTTGCCCCCAATGTAATTTGTTTTGACTATTATTTGTGAAAATCTAAAGTCAAGTAAAACTTTATCATGATAAATTTTTATTTTTGATATTGTGCTTTTAAAGATGGAAACCCTACTTATTTCTAATCTAAGCTTATACGAAACCTATAATCAAATAAATCTCTATTGTGATTAATTTTTATTTTCAAGAACACTCTTTTTTGTTTTGCCGAAGTTGTTTTTTACACATGGTGGTTACGAAAAATTTAAACAATTTTATGGAGATTTTATACTTCTTTTGGAAAAAAATTCCGGGTAATTACAAATAAGATCTATTCCAGCAGTAATTAGTTTTTTTTACCTAGAATGCTTTGTTTCGTCAAAAAATACATTTTCTGTGGGAAACAATTCAAAATGAAGCATAAACGCATTTTTGTGAAAAACAATTTCGGAAAATAATTAAAAAATTAAAATTATTCGCACGTTTTCTTGTTTTAATTATCGTGGCGCGGCAAACAATTCCATAAAAATTAGCCAAAATAACTCAGGATAGAGGTGGAACCCAGCAGAACAATAATGAATCTGAAAAAATTTTCCAGGAGCGAAGTAGGCCGTACCCGATTCCAAGGCAGCTTTTGTTTTGCCTGTTGCCAGTTTTTTTTAATCTCTGAGACAAATTTAGTTGTTTCAAAATCTATAAACTATCCTAAAAAGCCCTAAACGTTCCTATAAACTGCTTTTACAAAACCGATTTGCTTTAAAGATAAGGTTTTAGTGGATGTTTCCCTTCTTAAGTATATCGGAGAATGCTTATTTACATCGATAACACCGAACATAGTGGAAAAATACCATGCTTGATTTTTTTTGTCTAAAAATCGCTCAAATTCGCTTAAAACGCTTCTTTTTCGTTTTTGTAAAAAAAAATAATTTAATAATAATGCATGAGTTTTAATCTTTAAGCAAATAATTTTTATTAATTTATACATTTATATTTTTAAAATTAATATACTATAGGCAAATAAAATCTAGCTGACCGCGATATTTGCAGTATTGAATCGAATATTTAACAACAAAAACATTCAAAATTTTATACTAAAGTGGATTAATAATAAAGATTACAGACTGTCCCTCTATGTCTGCATTCTAATTTTCAGCGTTAGCCAGATATAATTCAACCATAGCTATAAATCTTGCTCTCTAGGTCTTGAGCATACATGGGAAGTTGGCGCAGAGTGGGGAGCGGTTGAAACCGGAATTTTTTAGGGTGAAGAAGGAGGAGCGTTAAAATCCGAGAAACGCATTTTACCCATGTTTTTTTTCCCGGGTGCATTTTGCCCTTATCGTTTTTTGATTTTGATAGGAAAATAGGTTTAAAAGACTAATTTTAGTTCGAAAATACTTTTTTATTGCATTTTAAACTTTTATGGCTTAAAACACTGATTTTGATTTCAAAACTTCAACAAAATCTCATCAAAAATTAATTATATAAAATTACCTTCCTATAAAATTCAAGGAAATTTTGTTTGTAGAATTCGTGTGTTTGTTTGCCGTTTTCCGCGCGGTTGAAGCAGAAGGCGCTGGGAACTGGTTCCGTTTCTGCCACCAATTAAAACCCGTCTGCTTTTTTTGTGCGGTTTCTATGAGGGGATGTTGGTTGTCTGCTCTGTACAATCCTTATTGTTGCCAAAAGGCCGTTATTGTGCGGTTGGGATTTTTTATTTGTCTATTTTTCAATTTTTTTATTTTGATCAATAAATCGATAACAAGGACCTAAATGAAAAAAGTGCTTCCTAAGAAAGTTGCGTAATTCCTTCTTCTTTCTAATGAGCCCATGTTTATTATTGATCAATCAGTAACGAATGAGGAATATTGCTTTTAAGGATGGAGCGTTGGAATAATAATAATAATAATAATAATAATAATAATAATAAGAAGAAGAAGAAGAAGAAGAAGAAGAAGAAGAAGAAGAAGAAGAAGAAGAAGAAGAAGAAGAAGAAGAAGAAGAAGAAGAAGAAGAAGAAGAAGAAGAAGAAGAAGAAGAAGAAGAAGAAGAAGAAGAAGAAGAAGAAGAAGAAGAAGAAGAAGAAGAAAGAAAGAAAGAAAGAAAGAAAGAAAGAAAGAAAGAAGAAAGAAGAAAGAAGAAGAAAGAAAGAAAGAAAGAAAGAAGAAGAAGAAGAAGAAGAAGAAGAAGAAGAAGAAGAAGAAGAAGAAAGAAGAAGAAGAAGAAAGAAGAAGAAGAAAGAAGAAGAAGAAGAAGAAAGAAGAAGAAGAAGAAGAAGAAGAAGAAGAAGAAGAAGAAGAAGAAGAAGAAGAAGAAGAAGAAGAAGAAGAAGAAGAAGAAGAAGAAGAAAGAAGAAGAAGAAGAAGAAGAAGAAGAAAGAAAGAAAGAAGAAGAAGAAGAAGAAGAAGAAGAAGAAGAAGAAGAAGAAGAAGAAGAAGAAGAAGAAGAAGAAGAAGAAGAAGAAGAAGAAGAAGAAGAAGAAGAAGAAGAAGAAGAAGAAGAAGAAGAAGAAGAATTACCCACTTGACTTGGCGCTGCAAACCCGGTTCTGAGTTTCAAAATTTACCCACGTTCTCTAATGGTGGGTGGGGCGGCGCGGGGGGGATAGCTCGCCCCGCGTCCCGCGCCACCCATGATTATTATTATTATTATTATTATTATCATTATCATTATTATCATTATTATCATTATTATTATTATTATTATTATTATTATTATTATTATTATTATTATTATTATTATTATCATTATCATTATTATTATTATTATTATTATTATTATTATTCCAACGCTTTCATCATCCTTAAAAGCGATATTCCTCATTCGTTACTGATTGATCAAAAATAAAAATGGGCTCGTTGGAAAGAAGAAGGAATTACGCAACTTTCTGAGGAAGCACTTTTTCCATTTAGGTCTTTGTTATCGATTGTTATTATTATCATTCCAACGCTCAATCCTTAAAAGCGATATTCCTCATTCGTTACTGATTGATCAAAAATAAAAATGGGCTCGTTGGAAAGAAGAAGGAATTACACAACTTTCTTAGGAAGAACTTTTTCCATTTAGGTCTTCGTTATCGATTGTTATTATTATCATTCCAATGCTCAATCCTTAAAAGCGCTATTCCTCATTCGTTACTGATTGATCAAAAATAAAAATGGGCTCGTTGGAAAGAAGAAGGAATTACGCAACTTTCTGAGGAAGCACTTTTTCCATTTAGGTCTTTGTTATTGATTGTTATTATTATCATTCCAACGCTCAATCCTTAAAAGCGATATTCCTCATTCGTCACTGATTGATCAAAAATAAAAATGGGCTCGTTGGAAAGAAGAAGGAATTACGCAACTTTTTTAGGAAGCACTTTTTTCATTTAGGTCCTTGTTATCGATTTATTGATCAAAATAAAAAATTTGAAAAATAGACAAATAAAAAATCCCAACCGCACAATAACAGCCTTTTGGCAACAATAAGGATTGTACAGAGCATACAACAAACAGCCCCTCATAGAAATCGCACAATAAAAGCAGACCGGTTTTAATCGGTGGCAGAAAACGGAACCAGTTCCCAGCGCCATCTATTTCAAACGCGCGAAAGTGGCTGAAAACAACAAAAGTACTTTTTTAAGGTTTAGGGTCCATGTAGCCGAGGGAACTTGAAGCCAAAAATAAACAGCGCTAAAACCTATTCCTAAGCCTAGGAAAAGCCTAAAAAAAGATAAAAAATTTTTCCGGCGGCTCCAGTTTCTAATACGGCTTAAAGTACCCGTACCCTTTTATAATTCTTGCATTACCGACGAAAAAAATTAAATCAAAGTTTCATTAAAAAAATAACAAAAAACCTTGGTGGCGCGGGAATGCCTATGCGGCGGGTATAGCGGGATGCTGCACATTATAATTAGAGAGGAGCGCTTTGGAAAAATTTTTTTTTAATTTATGTTCATCTTCTTCTTCATTTTATGTTCATTTTTCATCATCTTACATTATTATAATTCTAACGCTCATTATCTTAGATTCTTTCATTATTCACGTGGCAATTTAACACGGTACCGCACCGACTATAATCAGAGAATCTGAATAAAATTCGCGTCTTGCGTTCATGATCCTTCCTCCTCTAATTATTTTTTATTCAAAAAAAAATAATTGCAATCATCGGTGGCGCGGGAACGCCCACTGTAAGTTAAGCCCGACCGCATTCCGATAAACTGCGGAGAACCAGTATACGGGGTAAATTTCTGCAATTCTTGTTTATCCCATTTTTCTCTCTTCCTCACTTTATTATTTTTTATATTTTAAAAAAATATAATTCCAATCATCCATGGTGCGTGGGGGGGGGGGGGACCGTAATTTAACCCACGGCAACGCGCCTACGAGATCAGAAACGTGGGTAAATTTTGTAATTCATGTTCATCATATTCTTTCCCCAATTATTTTTATTTTTAAAAACTATTTTACCAATCATTCCCGCACTATTTTGCGCCAAACTGATAATTTAGAGTAACGTAGGTAAAACTTTGTTGAGAGCGCCATTGTGCGCCGCACCAAAACTGGATTAACTATAATTAAACAACGTGGTAAACTTTCTGATTTAAATTCATCTTCTTCTTTTCATTTTATTTTTTATTTTTATTATAAACGGATGATTCGATGGTGCGGCAGCGCCGCATGAAGGAATAAGCCTCCAGGGCACCGCGCAAACTATAATCAAAAACCGTGGGTAAATTTAGTATTAATTTTTTTCTTCTCCTTATTATTATTATATTATTCTCCAAACGCTTATATCTTAAAATCAGTATTATCCTCTTTTTTCCTTGATCAAAAAAACATAGGTTCTTTGGCAAATTGTATAAAATTGTGCAATAATTCTCAGGAACTACTTTTTCTTGATAAATAATACCTGTGTTTTATCGATTATATTAAAACCGTTAAAAGATACTAAAACGGCAACGGGGGGAACCAATTATAAACATATGCTTTATTGGCCGAAGCTAAAAATGCATAGTAGTTTATTAGGGCTATTATTCAATTTAATCCAAAAAAAGTGAAAGAATAAACTTTAAAAATGCTCTAAGTAATAGAGCAGAAAAAAAGGAGCAATTTTCCCGGGGGGTATGTTTAGACAGAAATGATTTACCCTGCGACAAAAATAACTAGAGCACCTGGTAATTTTTGTATTACAGTATTTATCATTTTTCTTCTTCTTATTATCCTTTATATTTCAAAAAATATAATTCCAATCATCGGTGGTGCCGAGGGTGCCATACTGCAGCTCAATCCACCTGCACCGCGCCATTTTTTTTTTTTGGGGATGCCCCAACTTTGTAATTCATTGTTCATCATATTCTTTTTTATTATTATTTTTATTTTAAAAATTATAATTCCAATCATTGATGCCAGCGCGCTAACTATATTTAAAGAACGTAGTCTGGAACATGTCGCTAAACTATTAACTATAATTAAACAACATGGGTAAATTTTGTAATTTAAATGTACTTTTTTCTTATTTTTTATTTTTATTATAAACGAATTATTCTATGGCGCTCCCGCGCCATCGATAATTCGTTTATAATAAAAATAAAAAATAAGAAAAAAAGAAGATACATTTAAATTACAAAATTTACCCATGTTGTTTAATTATAGTTAATAGTTAGCGCGGCGCAGTGGCGCTCCAGACAAAATTTAGCTACGTTCTTTAAATATAGTTAGCGCGCTGGCGTGCGTAATATGATTGGAATTATAATTTTCAAAATAAAGAATAACAATAAAAAGAATATGATGAACATGAATTACAAAATTTAACCACGTTGAAGTATAGTTGGCGCGGTGCCGTGGGTTAAATTGCAGCATGCCTGGCTCCACTCACCGATGATTGGAATTATATTTTTTTGAAATATAAATAATAAGAAAGAAGAAAAAAATGATAAATATGCTTACAAAATTTACCAGGTGCTCTAGTTATAGTTGTCGCGGTCTCAAATCTTTTCTGTCTAAACATACCCCCCGGGAAAATTGCTCCTTTTTTCTGCTCTATTCTTAGAGCATTTTTAAAGTCTCATCTCACCACTTTTTTTGAATTAAATTAAAATAATAGCCAATAATAAGCTATAAATTTTTAGCTGTGCAATGACATATGTTTATAATCATTCCGTTGCCGTTATATTATTTTTTAACAGTTTTAATATAATCGATAGAACACATATTATTTATCAAGAAAAAGTAGTTTCTAAAGAATTATTGCACAATTTTTTATCATTTCCAAAGAACCTATGTTTTTTTGATCAATCACTAACGAGGGAGTAATACTGATTTTAAGATATAAGCGTTTGAAAATAATATAATAATAATAAGGAGAAGAAAAACATAATACTAAATTTACCCATGTTTTTTAATTACAGTTTGTGCGGTGCCGTGAGGCTTAGTCTTCATGTGGGCGCTGCCGCACCATCGATAATTTGTTTATAATAAAAATAAAAAAATAATGAAAAAAAAGAAGATGAATTTAAATCACAAAATTTACCATGTTGTTTAATTATAGTTAATAGTTAGTGCGGCGCAATGGCGCTCTAGACAAAGTTTACCTATGTTCTCAAAATATAGTTGGCGCGATGGCGTGCGCCAATGATTGCATTGATAGTTTTTAAAATAAAAATAATAGCAAAAAAGAATATGATGAACATGAATTACAAAATTTACCCACGTTCTCTAAGTATAGTTGGCGCGTTGCCGTGGGTTAAATTGCAGTATGGCACCCACGCACCATGGATGATTGGAATTAT
>JASAMX010005373.1:17500-42907 GCA_030248175.1 Microlaimidae sp. YZB2_3
CCAATCATTGACGCACGCCAGCGCGCTAACTATATTTAAAGAACGTAGCTAAATTTTGTCTGGAGCGCCACTGCGCCGCGCTAACTATTAACTATAATTAAACAACATGGGTAAATTTTGTAATTTAAATGTATCTTCTTTTTCTTATTTTTTATTTTTATTATAAACGAATTATCGATGGCGCGGGAGCGCCACACGGAGACTAAGCCCCACGGCACCGCGCAAACTATAATTAAAAAACATGGGTTAATTTAGTATTAGGTTCTTTTTCTCCATTATTAATATATTATTTTTCAAAACGCTTATATCTTAAAACCAGTATTCCTCCCTCGTTAGTGATTGATAAAAAAACATGGGTTCTTTGGAAATCGTAAAAAATCGCGCAATAATTCTTAGGAACTACTTTTTCTTGATAAATAATATGTGTTCTATCGATAATATTAAAACTGTTAAAAAATAATATAACGGCAACGGAATGATTATAAACATATGTCATTGCGCAGCTAAAACTAGTTTATTAGGATTTTTTTTCTAATTTAATTCAAAAAAGTGGTAGACTAGACTTGAAAAATGTTCTAAGAATAGAGCAGGGGCCCATTTCATAAAGACGTTTTGTAAATTTTCATTTTACAAATCTCCGCCTATTTTTCGTAAATTACATGATAAAGGATATTACGGGGCGGATATTGATCGGTCAGCGGAGATGAAATGACGTGGCTGCGACCAATCAGCGCAGAGCAGTGTGCGCATATGCTCCCCCTAGACTACAAGTTGAAAAACCTTTATCATGTAATTTACAAAAAATAGGCGGAGAGTTGTAAAATGTGAATTTACAAAGGTTTTTATGAAACAGACCCCGGGAAAAAAAGGTGATTTTCCCCCGGGCGTATGTTTAGACACAAAAGATGTGGACTAGTTTGAGATGGACATTATGTGGACTATGGGCACCTTGCTCTGGAACTCGGTTTATACATGAAGTATGCAATATACATAAGCGTCACCATAATGGATAATTACCGAATCTCCTACTTATCTTTTGTAGTATGCAGATCTACCGATCAAAAGCGCGCGAAATTTCAATCGGTTGATCTGTATACTACGAAAGATAAGTAGGAGATACGGTAATTATCCATTATGGTGACGCTTATGTATATTGCATACTTCGTGTACAAACCGAGTTCCAGTGCAAGGTGCCTATAGGAAATTTGCATTTGGTTTGGCCAGATGCTAACTTAATAAAAATTTCTACTATATGATAATGATTTGTTTTTACATTTATCTAATCACACAGCACTGTTGCATTTTTTTTAGTTTGATGAAATGTCAATTGAAAAAATCATACTCACAGCAATCTTTGACAAGCGCGAAATCGCCACTTTTTCAAATTTATAGTTGTTTCATACACATATACAAATATAGTATTCTAATAGAAAAAGTGGCGATTTCGCGCTTGTCAAAGATTGCTGTGAGTATGATTTTTTCAATTGACATTTCATCAGACTAAAAAAATGTAACAGTGCTGTGTGATTAGATCAATTTATGAACAAATCATTATCATATGGTACAAATTTTTTTTTAAGAGAGCAGCTGGCCATACCAAATTCAAATTTCCTATAGTCCACATAATGTCCATAACATACTAATCCAATGTTTTGTGTCTAAACATACGCCCGGGAGGAAATCGCCCCTTTATCCTGCTCTATTCGTAGAGCATTTTTCAAGTCTAGTTTTAAATAATTGCAAATTTTTTCTACTGAAAATACGAAAGGCAAACAAAGAAGTATATTTTAACTGTTTTGTGCTTAGGACTTCTAAATACTGAAATAGTATACAATTTTCAACCATACATTTATAACATTTACTGCATTTAAGGATTAAGTAAAAAAAATAATTTTCAAAAACTTTGACAGACACATATAGGTGGTTGTAAGGCGTTATGCGTTTTTTCCTTATTTTATAGATTTTATATGTTTCAAAAACCAAAAAAAAAATTAGGATTAAAAGTTTTTTAATAAATTATATTTTTGTAGTTATTAAATTTGTAATCGTGTTTATAAACTATGAAGATACCCTACTTAACGCATAATAGGAGTATGATAAAACATTTGATTTACACAATACAATCTGTTTGTATTATCATATGATTGTATTTTATTTGGTTTTGTTTCATATAAGTGTTTTTACTTAATAAAGGTGTTTTATAAACTTATGTTTGGAGTGAGTTAGAATTCATTTTTATTTTTTACTTAAATTCAATGTTTATTCTGTTTGTTGTGAGACCTAATCCTAATCCCAATTGTCAAAAAATTTTCAAATAAATATTCCTAATGATTTTATTTTTGGTTTTTACTTTTTACATTTACCTTTGGACTTTAGAGCGCTCGGACTAAGACTACGTTTTAGACATGTAATGCCTAATTTAGGCACCAATTATAGCCCCAATTTGATTAATATTTTTTAATTATAAGTCCGAATAAAATACACAATTATTAGTTTAGCGGAAATTTCCTAACATTAAAAACCTTGGCTAAGCACTAATTTGAGGGCCATTATTTCAATTTATTTTTAGCATTATTGTTTACAAATTTTAGTATGTCCAAAGTTTATTGTCACAAACGGAGTCGTATCCTACAGTGTCGCTGACGATCCAATTCCAGATGGAAGTGTTGCCAATATTAGTTGTAATACTTGTTATAAACTTAGTGGCCCATCTGTAAGAAAATGTAGCGGTACTTCTTGGACAGATTCAGCCCCAACATGTATTGAAACAAGTACATATTGTTTCTTGTTTTTTTTGAATAAAAATTAAAACAAAAAATGCTCTTAGTATTTTCAGTTTCAGATTCATTCAGATTTTGAGTTTTCATTTGTATTCTTAAGTGCCTGAAGACTGCAGTCTGTTCTCTAAACTTACTTAATTGAATCGCAATCTTACAGAATTTAATAATTAAGCTTATGCGGAAAATTTTCTGCAAAAGGAACAATTAATGGGCTATTTTCATTAAAACAAAAAAGTTATTGTGAAATTTTACAAATACAAGTAGCCCGTGTCAGCCATACGGCTGACAAATAATTTTTCCCGCATTTTTTATATTCATTTACTAATTTTTTTTAAAAATTCAACCCTTTTATGCCATTTCCGGGACTGTAAGCTTTACAGTGATACCTAGTTGCCCACTCTAATTTTAGTTGGGAAGAAGGGTGTTTTCTTCTTTTGGTGAAAATATTTTGTCCAGCATAAAGATGTTGGTGTTAATTTTTTACTAATTTCAACCATTTTATGATGCTTCCTGAATTATGTTTTCCCATAACATCTCATTTATACTAATTTTTTCTGTAGTTAGGGTGGAAGGTTTTTCCATCTTTGGTAAATATATGTTGTCCAATATAAAAATGTCCATGGTATTTTTTAAAATTTTAACCATTTATGACATTCTCCAGACTGTAAGCTTTGCAATGATACCTCATTTAGCCCAATTCGTTTTGTGGTTGAGGAGAAGGGTGCTCCCTTTTGGTGAAAATGCGTTGTCCAGCATAAAGATGTCCTTGTTATTTATTTTTTGAAAAAATTCAACCCTTTTATGACAATTCTTGAAGTTAAAGCTTTGTAATAACATCTTATTTAGCCCAATGCTTTTAGTGGTTAAGGAGAAAGATCATTCCTCCTTTTAGTGAAAAAAACGTTGTTCATCATATATATGTTCATGTTTATTTTTTCAAAAACATGATATTCTGGCTTTACATTGGCAAATTACTCTTACCAATAAGTTTGAACCAAATCGAAGATAAAAAATTTTTCAACTTTCAAAGTCCATAGGGCCCTCTTTTTGTGAAAATGTCTTGTCCAACCAAAAGATGTCCATGCGATTTTTTTTAAATTTCAACCCTATTATGACATTTCCCTGTCTGTAAGCTTTGCAACAATATCTCATTTAGCCCAATTTTTGCGCTGGTTGAGAAGGAAGGTTGTTCCTCTTTTTAGTGAAAAAACGTTGTCCAGCATTAAGATGTCCATGTTAATCTTACCAAAAAACATGACGTTTTGGTTTTACATTGGCTAATTACTCTTATCAATAAGTCCGAGCCAATTTAAGGGCAAAAAAATTTTCGATTTCCAAAATTCATAGGTTTCCCCTTTTTGTGAAAATGTTTTGTCCAAGCTAAAGATTTCCATGGAAATTTTTTTTTAAATTTCAACCTCGTTGTGACGTTCTCCGGACCGTAAGCTTTGCAATGATATCTCATTTAGCCCAATCCTTTTGTGGTTAGGGAGGAAGGTCGTTCCCCTTTTTAGTGAAAAAAACGTTGTCCAGTATTAAGAATGTCTATGTTAATCTTACCAAAAAACATCACATTTTGGTTTAACATTGGTTATTTACTTTTATCAATTAGTTTAAGTCAATTCAGAGAAAAAAAATTTAATTTCCAAAGTCCATAGGTTCCCCCTTTTGTGAAAATGTGTTGTCCTGTCTAAAGATGTTCATACAAAAATTTTCTAAATTTTAACCCTTTATGACATATAACATTTCAACCCTTTACGGCTGACAAATAATTTTTCCGGCATTTTTTATATTCATTTACTAATTTACCCTTTGGTGAAAACGCGTTGCCCCTCATAAAGATGTCCATGTAAGTTGTTTCAAAATTTTAACCCCCTTACGACATTCCCTGGAGTATAAGCTTTCCAACGATATATCATTCACCTTAATCCGTTGGGTGGTTAGGGAGGAGTTAGGGAACACACAGACAGACAGACAGACAGACAGACACACACACACATTATAGGTCTATTTATATATAGATATGTTTTTAGTTAAATAACTGTTTTTAATATATGTTTTTAGTTAAATAACTGTTTTTAATAAAAGTTTTTAGTCATAGCAAAAATATATAATACTATATATTATATAATATATAGTATTAAATATTTTTGGTTATTATTTTATTTTTGGTAACTGAAATTGCCGAATTTTTGAAGTTTTATTTCTAATTTAAGGATCAATAAACAGTGTAACTGTTTTTATTACATAAATATATAAGTTGCAAAGATAGGAACATAAAAAATTTACGGGATTAGCTCACCCCAATGTGAAGATATAAGCCTACAACAATTCGCAAAAAAATTCAAAAGAGATCTATGCATACGGCTTTAGTACATAGAACACTTTGTAGTTTTTTTCATTTACAAATAATAAGTTAATAAGACACACAAAAAATAATCAGTTAATAAGAATTAAGTCAAAATTCAAAATCAATTAATTAAATTCCTTTAACTAAGTAATGGTTTTCCCTGAAAATTAAGGGAAGAAAGCCATGTCTTTTGAACAATACGTAAAGTAGATACTTTATACACACAGTTCATTTCTTGAAACCTCTTTAAATTTTTTTCCACCGATATCGATTGTGTTATGTTAGTTATTAACGATTTCAATTGTTTTAACCCATAAAATAATACAACGTTAATTTAAGTTATTTTCACTGTTTTTACTTTTTTTAATACTCTACATTGATATCAGGCATAATTTTGTTTATTTTTGTTTTAAATAAAAAAATACAATTTAGTATTTCTTTTACTTAGTGAGCGGTCTACTCATGATAATTGGTCCGGATTTTTATTTATAAAATGTATTGGCTAACTTCAAGCCTACCATAGAAATCGACATACCATTTTATAAATTAAGAAGACAATTTATATTCCTAGGACTCTTGAATATTGTTACAGTATGAAATACAATAGCTAAGAATGAACATTTTATTATTTCAATTTGTATATTTAAAAAAAAATAATGAAAATGACCAGAGTCAAGATCCACCAAACAATTGATATTAGATGTTTCAAATAATTGATTAAATATTTTATTAACAATGAGTCAGCTTATTTGAGTGCATTTTTTAATGCTTTAGCTGTGTCCTGCACTATGCGAATTATAAATAAATAAAAAAAAAATATATACAATACTATTTTTTTCAAAATAACGAAGACACAACTTTTTCAAATTTTAATTACCCTCGCCAAAACGACTGCACAAATTTAATCTACAAAACTAAAATGGGGACATCAACACACGTGAGCACAGACTTTAACTTTCTGGTAGGAAATGTTTAAAAATGTTCTGCTGGGGAGTTTGAGTTTTTGCCGAGTTTTTAAGTAAAATCTGTGGTTTTGGAATTTTATTCACCTAAAAATTTTAAGAGAAATTGAGATAAACATTTTGTTTTTAGTTTTTTAAAGTGTCAGTTATTCGTAATTTAAATGAATGTTAATTTCAAGACATGGTGTGAAGGAAAAATAATTGGTGTAGAATCTTTATTACCAATGTTTTAATCTTTAATAGATCATCGTCAGGGTCTAAATTAATAAATACTGTAAAAGCAATGAAATAATTATAAAAAAGCGCTCAGTATTAAAAAACAAATTAAAATGTACAACATACAATATGTTCAATGCTAAAAAATTTAAAAGCCTCTTTAAAACAAAACCTATTAAAGTCGTCCTCAAACCAACAAAAACAAAGAAATTTACAAAAACTAATAAGTTATGTTTTAAAGAGGCTTGTTATATTTTAGCTAATAAAAATAATTCTAATTTATTAAATGCACATTCAGTTGCAATGTCTAAGCTTGTGTTCCCACAGATTATATGCTTTTACTTGCTTGAAAAATACGCTTTATTATCCATTTAATTTTTATTTATTTAGTTTAGTGTAACGGGAAGACAGGGGCCGGTCCACTAAACGCGTGCTGACTAGGTGCTAAGTTAACACGTTGTTTAAAACACTTCATAATGTTATAATTTTGGTGTTTTTTCACAAAAAATCTTATGAGACGCTTTTTTAAATGGGATAAATTAGTATTTAAATAGTTTTATGCATATTTGTTTTAAATAAAAGCTAATAAAGCCGTAAGCCCTAGTAAGGAGATTTGCTAACCCTTAACTAGGAGTTATTGCCTTATTAGCTTATATAACAAATATACATAAAGTTAATAAAATATAAGCTTATTTCATACCGGCAAAGAATTCTCTTATCAAGAAAAAAATCCAAAAGTTAAAACGTTATTAAGAGTTTTAAACAACGTGCTAACTAGCACCTAGTCAGCACGCGTCTAGTGGACCGGCCCCAGGGGTCTAGCCGGTAATAGAGAGCCTGCCGATCACTACACGTAATACTCCTGTATTTGTTGCTTAAAAATGCACTCCTAAGCAAATAGTTCCGTTCCGTCCCTACGAGTGGATGAGAAATGGCACGTATTGAGGTTACCACATGAGTGGGGAAACTATACGACACACCCTCTTAACCGTTAGGTCAAGTCGGAAACACGACGGATAAGGATGGCTGTCACTGGAAAAGTTTTTTTAAAATAGGCGGAGGTTTTGGCTAAAGTTTGGACAGTTGTGTTTGGGTTGTGTCGTATAAAATATGTTTTGTCACAGAATTTTATATTGCTCGTGTTAACAAGAGTTCACGTAATTTGTGAATGGGTATGTAGAATAACGAAGGGCCTACTACACCTGATTGGTTTGTTTACACTTATTACACAAAGGTTTTATTATTGACTTTACTACGGTAACTGACCGCGTTGCGGCGAGCATTGTTAGTAGATTTTTACATTTTACAATTTAAAATAAAATATGAGTTTTGAGAAAAAATTAAGGCTATAAAAAAAAAAACAAGAGAAAAAAAAAAAAAAAAAAAAAAAAGAAAAAAAAAAAAAAAAAAAAAAAAAAAAAAAAAAAAAAAAAAAACGAACAAACAACAAACAAAATAGTAGATTCGCGGTTAGAACTGAAAATAAAAAGAAGGTGCTTATCCACCGCCCGAAAGTTACACGAGGAGGACTTAGGAAAGCGTTTTGATTGAATAATTATTTTAGTTATTTTTATACAAAAAACTTATTAACACGAGTTTTTACGCAGGGTTAATTATTGATAATGGTACGGGGTCTTTAGAGCCGTAAGTAGGAAACTTGAGCCGCCAAAAAATTTTTTTATCTTTTTTTAGGCTTTGCTTAGGCTTAGGTATAGGTTTTATCGATTTTTATTTTTGGCTCCAAGTTCCCTCAGCTCTATCGACCCTAAACCTTGATAATTGACCCCGAGAGGGTGTCTCATCTTCTAACTTAAAAAAAACCCCTTAGCCTGTTTATTTACTATTGGCTATTTACTTACAAGCTCTATGTGCTATTCCCTTTATAAAATACCTGGACTGACGATTGGGGCCATTCCGCCATGTTAAGTCTTATCCGTGGACGCCGAATTCCTAACTCAAGGAAGTACCTTGGTCAGCCACCAAGTAACTTCCGCTTAACACACAGGTCCCTACCTAGATTGATCTAAGTCAATCGTAGATGTCGGCTGCTCATGAAAATTCATAAAAAAAGGCTTAAAATATAAAAAAAACTAACCTAAGAGATGTCTGGCGACTTATAAGAGCAAACACTAAATTCCACTGACTCCGACTCCGCCTCAAATTTCTGCAAATTATATATTGATGTGCAGGTTAAGCTTAGGCTTAGGCCAAGAATAAAATTTGCATAATATTAAAATTTACGGTAGATTACGGTAGATTTTGGACGGAGTCGGAGTCGGTGAAATTTAGTGTTTGCCCTTATAAGGTTCCCTTTCGGGCTGTAGGAATTACACAACCTTTGGTTACAGGTACCCGCTAAACAATAACATGGAACCCTTAGTGCCCGCACACCGTGCGGAGCAATTTTACCGCTTGGAATGGTTTGATTTGACACGCGCGGCGACCGGCGCAAACTACTGTAATTTGAACATGACACGATACGCGTTTGAAAGCCGGGCAGAATGACACTTTAATTTTAGCGATAATTAATATAATTTATTTACTAGCCTACCATGCACTCTCCGCCACATTAGTTTGTTTTGTTTTTGTATCTTTGAACCTAGTTTAAATCTTATTTCACACTACCAACTCGCTTGGCGTTTGGTAATTTTTTGCGATGTTTGGTATTTTTTTTTAGATTTATCTGAAAACACGTTTTTGTGCTATTTGTAAGCTTTAAATTTAAATTTTGTGTTAAAAGTTTAAATTTAAGTAGGTAATTTATATAGGCAGTTAACTACTTAAAATTTTTGAACTAAAAGTAAACGTGGCTGCTACAGTTGTTTGTTGGATTAAAAAATTTCCCCCATTAAGTAGGGTAACTGACTTAATTTCGGCCACTTTTTTTTATTTTTTTGAATAAGTTTTTTCAGGCTTTTTCAATCAAGCCAAAATTTGGCCTAAAAATCAAACAATAGCTATATTTGTTATTTAAGTACAAAATTTGAATATTTCTGTTACACTTAAAAATCAGTAAAGGTTTAAACTTTTTTTTTAAAATGGCCGAAGTTAAGGCGCGTGCCATTTATTTCGGCCACCTACAAAAAACTGGCCATAACTATTGCTTAAACGAACAATAAAAATTTCTAAAGGTTGCAAATTTACCCTTAGGTATTGTTCTTGGTACATATAACTTAGTTTTTCCTGTTTGCGAACTTTAATAGTTATTAGCAAGACTTTAAATAATTATGTCAAAACCTTAAAAAAACAAGTTTTAATAATTTGTATTTTTTGTTCAATTTTTATTTTTGGCTTAAAAAACGTCAAAACAAAGTCAAACGAGCAAAAAAAAATCTTTTTAAGTACGGTAGTACAATGATATTTAAAAACAGCAAAAAACGGCAGGTTCTTTCACCTAAATTTTCAGGTGGCCGAAATTAATGGAATCTTAAAATGCGCAGTTAGTTAAACGCATTGCAAAATGATTTTGAAGAAAATATCAAAACATCAAAATTAACAACTTTGAGTCTTAAATAGAAGATATTTTAAGGTTATATATTGCTTCATTCTAAATTTGATGCAGTTTAAACACAAAGCAAAAATTAGGAAAATCACAAAAAATTCACTTTTTGTATGAAAATGTTGATAATGTAGAATAACAAAAATAAAAAACTTTTGCAAAAACACTTTATTCAACATTAATCCAGTTACTTTTGTGCTAGTTCTTTTGTGTTTTAAAAATAAGCCAATTTTCTAACACCCTAAATTGGTGGCCGAAATTAAGGCGTGGCCGAAATTAAGTCATTTACCCTAACCACTTAAATCACGCGAGTCTAACGTCACTTTATCAGCCAATTAGATTTGATTTAATACAGAAAATTTGTTTATATATATATGTGTTTTTGAACTTCGTTTTTCGACCGCGTGTGGCGCAATCGGTTAAGGCGTAGTCACTTTGAAGAAGGTGAGGATGTCGAACTCTCATGAAACCCGATTTTAATTTTCAGTTTAAATTTTTTTCGATTTTTTATAATTTTAAATTCCATTCACATAAATTAAAAACTAAAACATGATTTGTTTCTTGCTTTTTGTCAATTTTCAAATTTTTTGTCGTTTGAATATTCTAAAATATAATACTAATAATTCACAAATAATTTTTATGCAAGTAAAAAAATCGTAATTTTTGCTATGTTCTGCAATTGGTTTACTACTGAACGCTTTGCAGTAAAAACTTTAAGAGAAACCTTAACATTTGATTTATAAATTATAATTTGCACAGACGCATTGAATTTTCTAAAAATTGCTGATCTTGTGTGAACAAAAAAATTTCTCCGCATGAAATTCATGTGGGCATGTCTAAATTTGTCAGGTAAGGACACTGTTGCAGCTACGTTTGGTTTACCTTTAGGTAGTTAAGTAGTTAAATCTGTAAGTAAATTTGCACATATATTAAAGTCTTATAACAGAACTTAAAATTGAAATTCCTAATGAAAAAATACTTTTTTTATATACCTGTTACAACTAACTATTTCCATATTTTACTGGTTTTTTGCCAGTTCCTTTTGTTAAACAATAAGTTCTTAAAAGATGTCTGGACAGATTATAATATGTTAAAATTCAAAAAGTTGTTTCAAGAATAAATAGTTCATTGTTACATTAACTAACTAATGTTTTGCTGACGTAGTTTGCAAGCTAACGTGTTTGGAAGCTTATTTAAAAACGTTTTGTATTTTTCACCTGTTTACTGTATAACGGTGCTGATAGGTTAGAGTTCAAATATATATTCAAGCTTCCGTTCCAATTATTAGTTTTTTGTAGCACTTTTATTACTATTGCACTTTTTTACAAGTTTTTTGCAAAGATTTCCTTTGTTTTATCTTTGTGTTTTAATTTTAAATGATTTTCATATGATATTTTGAGCCGAAGGTACTTTCGACTTACACCAAAAAGCAAAAAGACCAAAATAAGTTAAACGGTTAACCAAAAAATAATCCTACAAAACATCAAACACAATACACAACATTTTTTTTGTTTTAAAAATCCACTTGAAGTGGATTCCAAATAAGAAAATAATGTATTAAAATTGTTTGTCTTATTTATATCGTCTTGTTAGACAATAGAAGCGTGGCAGTCCGAAATGTGTTCAAGCTCAATATCCGTTTTTTTATGAAATTAGTATTGCTTTCAAATAATTTTTTAACTAATTTTTTTTTAAATCATATATTAAAATCGTAATAATTATGATCAATACATGTTTTTAAAAAATATAATTTTTTTGGTTTTTTTTTTTAAATTTAAAAACTTAAACTAAAAGATTTAAAAAAATGCATTCTACTTTAAATAAGATAAAAAACAAACATATTTTTGTTTTATTTGATCTAAAAAAAGTAATGAAGGTTTGTCTTATTAATTTATTTCAACAATTTATTTTATTACGTAGTTGAAAAACTAAACTATTAATAGTTTTCGCACAAAGTGAAGCGTGTTATAAGACAATAAAGTAACACTGTTGCGTTGTTGCTTTACTCAAAGAATCACTTCATTTTAAATTGGATTTATATAAAGCACCTTGTGTATAAAATAATTGTTGAGTTTCCAGATATGCATTTTTATTGAAGACACTTAGCGCGTGCAAATTATTGTGGATGATACACGCTGTTACATGTGTAGCATATGCGCGACTGTCTATTTCACAAACTACTTTCTGACTGCTTCGTTAACTACTTTCTGCCTAGTTTGTAATTACTTTCTCAACTACTTGTATTAAATGCTTTGTTTTTTTAAAGCAGGTAGTTAAGTAGGTAGTTAACGACTTTTAGAAAGGAAAGTAGGTAATTAGTTAGCCAAAATCATGGTAGTTAAGTAGTTAAGTAGTTAACTACATAAGTACATAAATACACAACTGTCTGTGAAGTTCCAAATTGAAGAAATGGCAATTGGGCCTCAATCAACCCTATCATATTATTCCACCAGGCGCCATTTCAAATTGTTTTTAGTCTCAAAACGATATTTAAAGTGGAATACTGTAACTCATACCCGAATTATAAATACTCTTGAATTCATTATCTTTGAATGTGAAGTAGAACCAACAACACCGAACAAATGTAGGAGAAAAATTGTTGTAAAACAGCGAGCGACTAGTACTATATTTAGTCTTAAATTTTGCCGCTTTGTAGGTACAGCACGATTTGTAGGTTTGGTATTCCACTTTACTATTGTTTTTATTACACAAAACACTTTTTGTTTGAAAACCAATAAACACTTCTTTTTGTTTTTGTCTAAATTTAAAATCTCTACAATTAAAAACTCCAGAACAACATGTTTTTAGCTTTTTTGGCAGAAAAAAATTATTTTCCATTAAAATTGCCAATGTATACATAAAAGTTCAGAATTTATTTTCATGGCTGGCGCGGGAGCGTCACGGGGAGATTTAGCCCAGCGGCGCCGCGCCAACCATTTATAGAGAACGTGGGTAAATTTTGAAATTCAGAACCATCTTCTTCTTCTTTTTCTTTTTCTTTTTCTTATTGTTATTATAACGCTCAATCCTTAAAAGCGATATTCCTCATTCGTTACTGATTTATCACAAATAAACATGGGATCATTGAAAAGAAGAAAGAATTACGCAACTTTCTTAGGAAGCACTTTTTTCATTTAGGTCCTTGTTATCGATTTATTGATCAAAATAAAAAAATTAAATAGACAAATAAAAACTCCCAACCGCACAATCACAGCCTTTTGTAAACAATGGACCTACCTAGCATAACAAAAATTGGGTCGGCGGTCCCACCACGAAACAAAGTTCCTCTAAAATTAAATGCATTTTTTCGTATTATTTTTGAAACTGGAAATACTATATACAAATAAAACATCTACTTGAAAAATTTTCGTGGTCTTTTTGTATTTAACTAAGCATCACAAAATGTTTGTTTTTTCTGAATAACCTAAAAAATTTACATACGAGAAACCTTAGTTACGCTTAATATAGCTCTAAACAATGGTTAAAAATTTACAAAAATATTCGAAATTGTTTTAATATAGTTGTTTAATCTCCGGTTTCCGAAAAAATTTGGTAAAAATCATTGGTTTCATAACGAAATCTGATTTCGCGGCGGGACCGCGGACCCAAATTTTTGTAATGCTAGGTAGGTCCATAAGGATTGTACAGAGCAGAAAACGAACAGCCCTTCATAGAAACCGCACAAAAAAGCAGAAGACCGATTTTAATTGGTGATGGAAACCAAACCAGTTCTCAGCACCATCTACTTCAACCGAGCGGAAACCGGCGAAAACAACAAAGTACTTTTTTTAATTCTTGCATTCCTGATGACAAAATTAATTCAAAATTTTATTTTAAAAAATAATAAAAGCATCGGTAGCCCGGTAACGCCACGCGGCGGTTAATTAGACAGCACAGCACCGTACACACTATAATTAGAGACTATAATTAGCACAGCAGCACCGTACACACTATAATTAGAGACTGTTGGCAAATTTTTTTTAACTGTATGTTAATCTTTTTCTATTTGTTATTATAATTCTAAACCTTATTATCTTAAAATCAATATTCTTTCATCGTTCACGTGGCGATTTAACCCTGCGGTAAAGCACCAGCTATATTCATAAAATCTCGATAAAATTTGTAATTTGTGTTCATCATCTTCTTTTTTAATTTTTTTATTCCAAAAAATAATTGAAATCATCGGTGGCGCGGGAGCGCCCACAGCTAATTAGCCCCATGGCACTGCTACAAATATAACTAGAGCACCTGGTAAATTTTGTAATTCATGTTTATCATCTTTCTTTTTATTATTTATACTTCAAAAATACAATTTCAATTATCGGTGGTGCGGGGGTTTCACACTGCAATTTAGCCCACAGCACCGCGCCAAATATACTTAGAGAACGTGGGTAAATTTTGTAATTTATGTTCATCATCTTCTTCTTATTATTATTTTTATTTTAAAAATTATAATTGCAACCATTGGCGCACGTCATCACGCCAACTATATTTAGAGAACGTAGGTAAACTTTTTCTAGAGCGCCACTGCACCACGCTAACTATAATTAAACAACGTGGGTAAATTTTGTAATTTAAATTCATCTTCTTATTATTATTATTATTTATTTGTATTATAAATGAATTATCGGTGGCGCGGGAGCGCCACACGGAAACTAAGCCCAACGGCATCGCGCAAACTATAATTAAAGAACGTGGGTGAATTTAGTATTATGTTCTTCTTCTCCTTATTATTAATATATTATTATTCAAACGTTTATATCTCAAAACCCTCTCTTATATAATCAAAACCCTCCCTCCCTCCCTATCAGTATCCCTCCCTCGTTTCTGATTGATCAAAAAAAACATGGGTTCTTTGGAAATCGTAGAAAACTGCGCAATAATTCTTAGGAACTACTTTTTATTTGTAAATAATATGTGTTCTATTGATAATATTTAAACTGTTAAAAAAGTATATATTAGCAACGGTATGATTATAATTACATGTAATTGCGCAGCTAAAAATATAGTTTATTAGATTTTTTAATTTAATTCAAAAAAGTGCTAGACTAGCCTTGAAAAATGCTCTAAGAATAGCCAGGAAAAAGGGGCGATTTTCTCCCAGGCGTATGTTTAGACAGAAAAGATGTGGACTAGTCTGAGATGGACATTATGTGGACTATAAGAATTTTGCATTTGGTTTGGGCAGCTGCTCACTTAATAAAAATTTTTACCATATGATAATGATTTGTTTATACATTAATCTAATCACACAGCTTAATCACACACAATCACATCACAATCACACACAGTTGAATTTTTTTAGCTTGATGAAATGTCAAATGAAAAAAATCATACTTACAGCAATCTTTGACAAGCGCGAAATTGCCATTTTTTCAAATTTATAGTTGTTTCTTACGCATACAAATAACCTCTTAATTGAAAAAGTGGCGATTTCGCGCTTGTCAAAGATTGCTGTGAGTATGATTTTTTCAATTGACATTTCATCAGACTAAAAAAAAAAATGCAACAGTGCTGTATGATTAGATCAATGAATAAACAAATCATTATCATATGGTATAAATTTTTATTCAGTGAGCAGCTGCCCAGACCAAATGCAAATTTCTTGTTGTCCACTACGGGTGTCATTAGTACTAAAGCTAAAGCTAAAGTGCTTTATTACTAAAGGGTTTTTTGGGCTTAGTACTAAAGCTAAGGCGCGGCTAAACTGAAATTAGCTGGCAAAAGCTCGGCAAAAGGTATGGGCCCGGCAAAACGTTAGCTTTTGCCAGGAAAATAAAAAATCACTCAAAAAATAATTGACCAAAAAATGAACAAAAAACCAAAAAAAAAGTGTTCACCAATCAAAAACATGACTATTTAATAAGATTTCTATCATAAAATGGAGAGGTATGGTGGGGTCCTTTAACATCAAAATTTTGGACCCCTCTCCTGAAAAACATCGTGTTCTCCTCAGAAAATTTTCAATTTTTTTAACCTGGCTCTCCTCCAGAATTTTAAATCTGACATCTCTAAAGTATTTTGTTTTGAAAAACCCACAAGACACACCCTGACCCTCTTAGATTTCGAAATTTTCCATACATCCTTCCCAGAATTCAAGATGCAATTTACCCCGGGTAACCAACCACCTCAAACCATTCCCTTACTCTTAGCTGCCAAAAAAACTATGCTTATCTGAAGTTAAATATACTATATTTTTACTTTAAAAGAAACATAAGTATTTTGAACAATAATGATAAAAGCGATTAAAACGAATTTTGGTTTCAAGGTGCTATGAATATGGGGTTTTATTTTTTGTGTTTCTTATTTTTGTTTAAGCATTTAAAAATACTAATTTTTTGCTTTTTTGAAGTTTTTTTTTAGTTTCTAAGTGCTTAATATTAAAATAATCTTATTTTTACTTTTTCATATGGGCATTTTGTAAAGTTAATTGTGCAGTAAGCGTTTTTTTAATAAAAAAATGTTGGTTAAATGTTTTGTTGCTTTAGATATTCATTTCAGAAAAACTATTCTTGATAGTTAACCATTTTTGATATAGATATTAACATTTAAATTTAAAACTGGAATACAGTTACAAGAGCAACTTTAAACCTGTACAATTAACCCTAAAAATAATATTTTTAAAATATAAAACTAAAACCTGATGCAATAAATTTTAAAAACATCTTTAGTGTTGAGTTTTTACTCTAAACTTAACAATGCAATGCTAAGAATTACCTTAAAAAGGGATAATTTTTAAAATTTAGGAATATTTCCATATTTGTCAGTTTGGCAAAAGCTAAGGCTAAAGTGCTTTAGTACTAAGCCTTTTTTGGGCTTAGTACTAAAGCTAAGGCTAAACGATTTTTGAACCTTTAGTACTAAAGCTAATGCGCGGCTAAAGTAAAATATAATGTAGTTCTTCGACTTCAGATTACGTATAGCTATATGCAATAAATGCCTAAATTAGTTGAAAAGTAATAATTTAAGAGACTTATGCGTAAACGTTTTTTTAATTGTAACTCTAGATATACTAAATTTTTTGTTATTGACCAACACATTCATATTATGTAAAATCATGACAAAATGATAAGAAAGGCATGCAAAAATTGTAACAAATGGTGGTCGTGGATGTGGTCTTACCATATGAGATGTTTATTAATTGAAAAGCTTATGGCTAATATACCGGCAGGAAAGTCTTATGGCTAATATACCGGCAGGGGTCTTTACAAAAGGCAAAAAAATCTGTTGAAAATATATTTTCAAAACTTGTTTCAGGGTAGGTTAAAGTCAGCGCAACTACCATATGCAAAGGTGTCATTTAAAAAAATAAAAACTCATGTCAATCTTACATACAGCAGCAACCAGTCTACATGAATTAATTAACTATGTGCGTGAAAAGTACAAAATTCAACGCCCAAAATTTTCTAAACTTTATTTGAAAAGACATATTTACTTAACAACATAAGTTTCACTTATTTTTACTTATAAGTTCATTTTTAAACCGTGATCAGTGCTTATGGCGAATAGCACAAAGGAGTAAAAATAATTAAAACTTATGTTGTTAAGTAAATATGTCTTTTCAAATAAAGTTTAGACAATTTTGGCCGTTGAATCTTGTGCTTTTTACACAAATAGTTACTCAACTCATGTAGACTCATGTAGCTGCTGTATGTAAGATTGACATGAGTTTTTATTTTGTTAAATAACACTTTTGCATATGTTAGTTGCGCTGACTTTAAGCTACCCAGAAACAATTTTTCAAAATTTAACTTTAAAGAGCAAGATTGTATAGTTAATCCTCTGCTAAAGTAACTAATTATTTGCACTACTAAATCTCTCGTTTTCATCAATATAGTTTACTTTCATAAAATCCTATCAAACCGCTAATTTTCTAGTCGTTTAAGAACCCAGCGGTAGGGAATTGATGAGCTTTACCAGTTAATGTGACATTTTTTCAAACCTACTGCATTTTGCACTTCAACATTATCAAACTAAATAAAACTGCGAAGTTTTCTCTGTTTAGGAGGACAATGACATACTTTTAATGTGTTTTTTTGCTTCCGCAAAAACCCACGTTTGTGAATTGGTTTCTGCAAGTTGATCTGCAGTTTTTTTCAACTTACTGCACCTTGTACTTTCATTTGATAGAAGTTAATAGAATTGCAAAGTTTTTAGCTGCTTAGGCAAACAGTGGCCTTTGAAAGACTTTTGGTGAGCTTTCATGACAACCGATCTTCTTGAAATGGATTGCGCAAGTTGATCTACCATTTTTCCAGCGTATTGCACATTGCATTTAAAATTTATAAAACTAGAACTAGAATTTGTAAAACTAGATCTAAAACTAGATCATAAAGCTAGATCAAACTGCGAAGTTTTAGCTGTTTAGGGAGACAGTGGTGGACCTTTGATGTGCTTCCGAGAAAATCGATGGTTCGCGTCAGGAGTGGTCAGTTGGGGTGCCTTCATTTGCGGTAGTCGACCAGCTGTATTTACCAACGTTGTCACAGTACTTCCTTGGTTGACGGCAGTTATGCGCCACCACGGTACAAGAGAGTTTTTAGGCTAATAATTTAAGCTTTCACCTTGCAATTAACCCTTGTGTTTTATTTTTGCATTGAATCAAGCAAATGTAAAGTGTCAGTAATATGCGTTAAAATGAATCAGCCATGAGTATTATAAAAAGTTTTAATGCACTTTTACTGGAACTTATAGCATTAACATCATTAAAATTTTATTACACTTTGGAAAACACAAAATTCACAAGTCAGGGTATTGATTCATGATATTATATGTCTTTGAAACGTTTTATGATTTTTGTTCTTAATTTTAAAAAAATCGTTGTTTGATCAATAATTGTGTGTTAACAAGTTTTTGTGAACATGTTGTAGATATGATAAACAATTCGCAGTGTAGATTTTTTGTAATGTAAAAATATCCACTACGCCTATGGGTTTATTTTACAGTTTTTCGATAATCTACATAAGAGTGTTGCAAATATAACTGTCGACTTTTTCTAAAGAAATTTTTTTACAAAATACTGTCAAACAATTTTTAAATATTTAAAACATTTCCCGTTTGTCATTTAAAATCATTTTTACGTGGGATTAAAATTTTTATTATTAATAATGTTTAATTATAATTTTTAGGAAATTATGAAATTTGTCCCAAGTTAAATTTTACAACTTTTAACAATGTGACGAACTTTTTTGATAGCGAGAAGATTGAATTTCAATCGGATATACGTCCTGATGCTCAAACCAAACCACCTACTTTGTGTGGAGCAGGTTAGTTAAGTTTAAACAAAAATAAAATTAATAAAAATTTTTGCCGAAGTTTATATGGATAAATATCTTCACCTTTAATAAATACTATATGCCCATAATTAAAATTGTTGATTGTATTAAATACCGTGAAAAGGAAAATTTCACTAAAAAATTACGGATAACTGAGCATACCTACATGCTTCTAGTGATGTTCCCTGGAGCTCCGAGCTCCGGAGCTCTGGAGCGGCGCGCCGCTTTTGGGAGCTTTGGAGTAACCCCCTGAGTTCAAGAGCTCCGCCTTATTTTTTTACTAATTTTATGAATAACTTTATGTTTCTTTATTTTACCTATTATGTTTCTTCTGACAATTTTTTTATTTAACTCGTCTATGTAAGTGCCTAGTGTTCATTTATACGCAACTTGCCTGTACGACGATAAACATTTACATTTACGTTCTGGGAAGTAATGCCAAAAAGATATGCCCAATTTTTTTTGTAAACAAATTTTTTTTCCTTCAAAACTTATTGGAAACAATAAAACATAAGTCCTAAAAATGTGAAAAAAAATTTTAACATAGAGTAAAACTTGAAGGTGCGGTACCGAGTTAAACTTTTTCTCTTAGATTTTAATTATTTTTTGTAGAAGCTTTACCCCTGCCTCTAATAAGCCACAAAAAGTTTTGGTTTAGGGTGGGTTTTGAGCCAAAAATAAACATCGCTAAAATCTATATCTAAGCCTATGCAATGCCTCAAAAAAATAAACAATTTTTCTGGCGGCTCCAAGTTCCCTACTTACGGCTCTAAAGACCCCGTATCAAAATTTTTACATCAAAATATTTCCATTGGTAAAAGATATGACCCTCCAAAAATGGCGTTTTTCGACGATTGTGCACTTGAAAAATTGCTCAATAGGTCTTAAAATCTAAATTACAAAATAAGCACTCAAAAAATGCGGCCATTTTCGACTTTAACTTGAAACCTTGATCGTTAAGATTGAGGCAGTATTTATCGAGATGATGCGTTTCCCGCACAAAAAGCCTGCAATTTTTTTTTGCTAAAAACACCAAACGACGGCAGTGATTTAATACAGTTTGTGTGCCATTGAGCAACCAGGACTGTGCTGACCTTCGGGCAGCACCTAACTGCCTACGGGTTCCACTACCACCTAAACCTGGTTGCTGGATCTTTTCTTTTATAGAAATGTGTCCAGCGTGGCATGGCTAGAGTGTTTGTTGTTGTACGTCGGCCACACATGGCAGTTTCCCATCTAGCAAACCAGTGGACAAATACAGCTCTATTGTGTGTGGAGTTTGTAGCACTGGCCTTGCAGGAACACCTATACTGACCATGTACGACGTTAAATAGTAAGATCAATATTAGGCACGACTTAAAAAATCCTTTAGACAAAGACCTCGGAATGGGTGAACACTGCATGTAGTGAACACTCTAGCGGTAAAGGTTGCCAACATCGTTATTAATGTTGGACGAAGAGTCTTAACCATAGGAGTGAAACATTTTCGCCCCTCCTGGCTTGTCTTAGCGCCTGCCCTTTGCATAATCTGCATAGGGAAGATAAGTTTCAGGTTATTCAACAAAAACAACAACAAATACAGTTTGTCTAACATTTTTCCGTCATTTTGTACATTTAACAAAAAAATTCGCGGGTTTTTTTACGGGAAACGCAATATCTCGAGAAATATTGAACTATTCTTAACGATCAAGATATTAAATTAAAGTAGAAAATAGTCGCTTTCTCTGTCTGCATACTTTGTAATTTAAATTTTAAAACCCATTGAGCAATTTTTCTAGTACATAATTGTCAAAAAACGCCATTTTTAAAGGGTCATATCACCTGAACCACGGGAGATAATTTGATGAAAGAATTTTTGTGGTCTGTTAGGTGCAGGAGTAAGGTGTTCACAAAAAATAATCAAAATCGAAGACAAAAAGTTTGACTCGGTACCGGAACTTTAAATGAGCTTCAAAATGCTCATTTAAAAAGCGAAGCTCCAGAGCTCCGAAGTATTAGATTAATATTGAATAGTAGAAACATCCCTATTTTTACCCTTTTGGCAAAAATAAGTATATTTGTGAAAACTAATTTTTTTTACTAGCTGTTGTATTTTATTTATAATAAATGAATTTTTATAAAAAAACATGTTTAATTGTCATATAGGCTTCATTTACCAAAAAAAACCAAGTATTTGAGTTTAATAGTCTAAATATAAAAAAAGTTAGGTAAGATATCACTTGTTACATAAAATATTACGGTTTCATATCGTTCGCTGCTAAAAACAACTGAACTGTTAAGAGAATTTGTTTTGAACAAAAGGATTTAGGGTCGATGGAGCCTAAGGAGCTTGGAGCTGGAACTTGGAGCCAAAAATAAGGAACTTGGAGTCGTAAGTGAGGAACTTAGAGCCGTAAGTTGGGAATTTGGACCCAAAAATAAAAATTGCTAAAACGTGTACCTAAGCCTAAGCGAAACCTAAATTTTAGCCCAAACCATTTTTTTCGAAAGGCTCCAAGTTCCCAAAAATTTTCGATGGCTCCAAGTTCCCTGCTTGTGGCTCTAAAGACCCCGTGCCAACAAAAATATAAAATAAAAAAATTATAGTCAACTCTTCTTTTTTAAAAATTAAAATAAGAATCCGAAAAAATTTTTAGAATAATCCAAGCCGTAGTTTTCTCAATATTTTATTTTATTTTTATGTTTTTTTTTTCAATTCGTTTGTCAAAATAAATGAAACAAATGATTTTAGAAAATTTACAAAAAATAGTATAATTTTTTGTGTATAAATGTTATAATAATAAAAATTAAGATAATATGACCAAGGTTCTTTTTTTAATGTGAACTCCCTTTTTAGTAAATAAAATTTTCCAATTCCAAGATTTAAAACTTCCACTTGTTTTTTATTATTATAAACTAATATACTAAAAATCACAGGCTGTTCATGTAAGCTTTTACAGCGCGTCTCATAATCACCTTGTAAAGTTTATGTGGCAGTTCTGGTGATTACTTCGTCGTGGGATTTTAATAACTTGCTGATGTGGATATAAAAAGACAGAGCACAACATATAATTAAGTGCCTGCTTTTTATGTTTCGTCTAGAAAGTTTACTATCAAAGAAAAATGGGACAAAATGTGGCTATATAACTTCAAAAAAAAATTTTTTATACCTTTAATGCAGATAAAAGATATTTAGTATATAAATTTTCAATAGTAATATTAATTAATGTAGTGACTCACAGCACTGGAAAGGTAATTTGTGATTTAATTAATGGTTTGGGGTTAGTTTTAATCAGGATTTCGTATAAACTAACAAGGTTAGCCATAGCCCAGAAGGGTACGGGGTCTTTAGAGCCTTACGCAGGGAACTTAGAGCCATCGAAAATTTTTGGGAACTTGGAGCCACGAGCAATGGGAACTTAGAGCCTTTATAAAAAAATTGGTTTTGGGCTATATTTAGGCTTTGCTTAGGCTTAGGTTAACGTCTTAGCGATTTTTATTTTCGGCTCCAAGTTCCCATTTTTAGACTCCAAGTTCCCCACTTAGGGCTCCAGGTTCCCTATTTTTGGCTCCAAGTTTCAGCTCCAAGTTCCCAAGGCTCCATCGACCCTAAATCCCCAGAAGTATTTTGCTAGTTTATTGAAAAATAAGTTGTTTTATTTATTAAAATTTTGTGTACGGTCTGCTAAGGATATTTATCGTCATTACTACGGCAAAATGAGCCACTGTCATTATAAAATACATTTTACCGTGACTCATTATGTAGTTAATAGGGTCATGTTTTGAATTTAAAATCATTCACAGGCACACATATTCCATACGAACTGTGGCTCATTTTGTCGTAGTAACGACGTTATTTTTTAGCACAATACGACGTGAAACCCCGTTTATTCATCATTGCCGATCAAGTGAAGGATTGGGAGCATGAAAACATTGAAAATGGCGACACTTGCATATTCCTCTGTTGTATGAGCGAAGATTGCAATTCCGCTCTTTACTATCCGGTTGATAAAAGTTGTTATCTGTTTAAACAGACTATTTGCGACGTTTCAGAAAGTAAAATTAATCGGAATTCCACCGATGGCGTAGTATATTATGGGAAAAAATGCAGGCTAAAATAATAATATTTTTATCTCGGCCAACAGTGCGATTTTTGTAAAAATCTCCTGGTAATAAATCATGGAATTTGTCTGTTCAGTTTCTGAACTATAGTTTCTAAACTTTGTCTATTCTGCACTTTAGTGCAGAATACGTATTGTACAAGAGAACTAAATACAAAACAGGCAACAAATTGAAATTTGTTACATATTAAAAAAAGACTAAACGTCACGTTCTAAGATATAAAATTGGTATAAACTCAATCAAGAATGTTCTATTCAACAGAAATTTGATTTAAACGTAATTTTATTTATACAGCTGTGATACCGTAAACATATTTAAAATATTTGGATATTGAATCCTCAGATTGTTTTATTCATCTCAATAATACTCCGGAATTAATGCTCACTTTGTTTTAGACACTTAGCAGTGAATTTCAATGAAAGACGCTTTCACACATATTTCTTAAATAAACTTAAATAATAGCAGAAGAACGCGTTTATCAATATTAAATTAGTTGTCTTATGAAACAATCCTATTGTAAAACTTATTAACCTTATGGTAAAATATTAACTGTAAAAATGTTGATAGATTTGTAAAAAATATCTATTAAAAATTGAAAAAATACTATAAACATGGTCCCAAAATTATCGCTGGTTTCATTATAAACATCAAATATTAAAATAATAAAATTTTATCTGGTGGGGTACGTATTTAAAACAAGTAATACTGACGTGCTTATTCAATTAACACCGACTTTTTAATACCAAATCTGCCAAATTCAATGAGTTAAAAAGAGTCAACGCATCATTTTAAAGCTAAGAGATTAATACATTCAACAAGCATGTTGAATGTATGTTAAGAATTAAAACCTTTTAGCTTGACTAGGACCCTCATAAATAAATAAAAAACAAACAGACAAACAAACACGAGCGCAAAGAAATAAATAAAAAACAAACACATACCTAAATACAAACATATAACCTACACACATGCAAACACACGCACCCAAACAGACACATACACACAAAAATTTATTTGCAGATTCGAAAGGCTTATCCTTCTTCAATGTCGAAAACTAAAGAATAAAAGGTAATAATAGTAAAACTTCAATTAAACGACAAAAGCGAAGAATAAGAATTTTATTTTGTTTAATATCATGCTAAATCTAAAGCGTTTCGACAAAACCGTTTGTCAAAATACAAAAGCAACCATTAAAGTTGTGGTACCTTTTTTTATATATATATTTTAAGATTACTGTTTTTTCGTGGACAATTTTTAGCTAATAATAGTATTTGTTTTCGATTTAAAACTTTTTAATACTTTTTATGACGTCTTTATCTATTTGAATATTTTTAATAATACTGACACTTATATAAAAAATGCAATTAATTTTTCTTTCATGAAATAGACTGACCTTTTTCCGCTTTTTTAAGAAAGCAAAACAAGAAAAAATCTAGCAAAGGCCGAAAAAATGTTTGAAAAAAGTTTTAAAATAAAATGAGAATGAAACTAATTTAAAATCAATGAACAAAAACAGAAATCAACTTACAATATTAGAAACACACAAAAAAGTGTCAAAGCTTACGGTTGGATTTTTTAACCATTGTTAAAAAAATCGAAAAATTCACGAAGAGGTAGATTGAACCTCTGAATGCGATAAGCAGCTGATGAGGTACGGGGTATTTAGAGCCACAAGCAAGGAATTTGGAGCCATCAGAAGTTTTCAGGAACTTTTAGCCACGAACAATGAAAACATGGAGCCTTTCAGAAAAATCTGGATTAGGCTTAGATTTAGGTTTTGCTAAGGCTTAAGCGTTTAAGCGATTTTTACTTTCGGCTCTAAGTTCCTAATTTACAGCTCCGAATTTCCCACTTACGGCTCCAAATTCCATATTTTTTGCTACAAGTTCCAGCTCGAATTTTCATTGGCACCATAGACCCTAAATCGTTGATAATACCAGTGTTATCTGCTGTGATACTCTCTAAAAATTGTTAGTAGTTCCTCTTCGATGTTCTCATTTAATAGTTGTTAAACCTATTAACAAAATGGCTGTATAATTTTTAAAAAGTTAAACTATTAACTAAAACCTTCTTATTTAATAGCCTTTAGTTAAACAGTGCAATTAAAATTATTGACAGAAATCATTAATTGGCACGCGTCTAAAAATCTGCAAAACTATTAACTACTGTCGAACCAAAACTATTAATAAAAAACATTAATTGGAACGATACCGAAATTAGCAAA